>PVKA01020508.1:0-40246 GCA_004027165.1 Ctenomys sociabilis | reverse complement strand
CCATCCATCCATCCATCCATCCATCCATCCATCCATCCATCCATCCATCCACCCACCCATCCATCCATCCACCCACCCATCCATCTGCTTGCTCAGAAGATATTTATTGAACACATTGTTCTCCTGCCTGCATTTGAGGATGTATCAGGGCATTAGGGACACTGAAACCACTTGGAAAACAAACAGTGGACACAATAAGTAAATGGAACATTAGGGCTCCAAGTGCCTATGGCAGGGGAACATAAGGAGCAAGGTAGCAAGACACTATGTAAGATCAGAGACCAGATCATGAGGGTTCTAGAATTTTCTTTGACTCCACACAAGATGGAAGCTACTGCTGTGTTTTTATCAGAGAAAGAACAAGATTTAACCTTGGTGCTAAACTCAATGGGACAGAGAGAAGAAGGGTGCTCAGTGGTGAGAATCTGAGTATGAGAGAAAGGGCATCTCTGGACTCCTTGAGGTGTGTGGTGTGTTGGTGTGGCCCTCGTCAAATCTTAACAAATGAACAGATTGCCCACATTTTGAAACTGGGAGATTTCATGTCAAATGGTAAATTTCTGGTTTCTTTGGAAGATTGGCACACTCTGGGGCCACAGCCTATGTGGGCACCATCGAGGGCAAGAGCACCTATGCCTGCCACCAGGAAGGGCAGGAATATAATTTTGCTCCTTAAAGGAAACCATAGGCAAAGAAAACCCCTCTGAAGATCTTGTAAGAAAAGAAAGAAAAACAAGAGAAACACGGGAACCACACTTCCTACCAGAGGCAGCTTTTGGTGGGCCTCCATGTGCCTCTCCATGTTGCTGCAGAGGGGCTGCAGAGGGGCTGCAGAGGGGCTGCAGAGGAAGTGGATGGGAGGGGGGCTCTCCCCTGTATAGCAGGTGGGCACTCAGGAGAGCATTCCCAGGAAAGCTAGGTACTAGTGTCTCTTTAAAAACTCTCATTAGAAGAGTTTTCAAAGGTGTGCAAAAGCAGCTAACACACATGCACATCCCCCATCTCAGCTATGACCAGTTTCTGGCCAGTCTTATGCCACTAACCTCTTACCCTCTCCACCTGCACTGTTCTTAAACAAATGCAAGACATTGTACTGCTTGATCTGTAAATGTCCCAGTGTGTGTGTCTCACAGAAGGTCTCCCTTTAGCATCACATCATTATTATGGTCACATACACTGTGTTAACTTCCTTCCTTCAGACAGGAAGCTGACTGCCTGTACCTTCTGGGGTCGCAGGTATCAGACGGATAGTAACTGGACACAGGATATTGCACCAGGTAGGCTGGGGGCCGCTGGCCACCTTACCTGATGGGGTAGTCTGCGGCGCTGAGGTTGATGAAAAAGTCCCAGGGCCAGTCGGTCATCTCCAGGAGGTCCCGCATGCTCTGTAGGTAGGTGGAGAGGAGACTGGCTCCACCCCAGATGGTGGCCAGCCTCCAGGGGGTGACACGGACGTTGCTGTACTGCCTGGCGAACTGGAGCACTTGCCGGTGCAGGTAATTAGAGCGCTTCCCCAGGAGAGAAAGGGTGACATTCAGCAGCCAGGAAAACATCAGCCACTGACAGCCCTTGGCTCTTTCCTTTCTCAGTCCCTTCCCTTCCAGCTGACAGTGTCGCAACATGGTGACTTTGCCATATTACTGGTTCTAGCCTAGGAGTCTTTCTGCATATCACCACTGAAACTTAATTCTCTTTGTAAGTTTTACATTAGATGCTTGAAGTGCAGATTCCTTGGCCCCACCTCTCCACTAACAGCTCGGGCTTCGGAAGCCTGGAACTCTGCATTCTTACATACAATGGATGCATCTAGTATAAGGAAAAGAAAGTAAGAAATGCGTGTCCATCTATGCCTGATGAGTATTTTGGAGGAGCATTTCTGCGTTCTGCCCAGAGTCTCTCTCTTACCCTCATGGTCCTGCTAAAAGCAGATCTTTCTCACGAAACGTGCCCTTTTCCTTCTTTACTGAAGATATAATCATGTAATTTCAGTTGAACAAAAGAAAACCATGGAATAGGCTATAGCACAGGAATTAGCAAGTTGGCTGCAGTTTTTGTTAATAAAGTTTTATTGACACATAGGCATATGTGCTTGTTGACATGTTTTCTGGGACTGCTTTCACACTACAGGGACAGTGCTGCATAACTGTGACAGAACATATGGGTGGCAGAGCCTAAAATATTGCCTTTCTGGACTTTGATAGAAAAAAGGGAGCTTGCTTCTGGAACAAGCAGTTCTACAAAGCCTAGGAGGGCAGAGGCAGGCAGAGGGCACCAGGAAGTGAGGAGAAGAAGAGGGAAAAACAAAACAGTTGAGGCCAACAATAGTGAAGTGACTACTTCAGAAAAGACTGGAAGAGGACTGTGAATGATCACACCACAAAGAAGTGGGAAGCTTTTAGGGCAAATGGTTATTCCAATTACCTTGAACTGATCAGTATGCCACATATATAAGCATCAAAATGTAATATGGAGTCCCCATAAAGATGTATTGTTACTACATGTCAAATAATAAAAAGGGAAAAAAGAAAAGTAACGTTACAGAAAAAGCTGAAGCTGGAATCTTTGAAAAGCAACACATACTTTAAAAACCTATGACTCTGAGCCTTAGCCTGGACTTGGGTTGGAGGGATCAGAGAAGGACAGATAGACTGCAGAGGAAGCCTAGCACGGGCGATGGGAGGTGGCACCTCACCTTGTCCACGTGGATATAGTAGAAGTGGTCTTTGTGGTAGATGGCCTTGAACATGCGCTGCAGCTGCCGCGAGGCACGGCCGTGGACCACCAGGACGAAGGCGATTCTGACAGGGTTGGCCGGCATGTACTCCATGGAGTCCTCGTCCCACTGGACATTCTTGTTGGCTTTGCCTGGGGGAAGCCGAGACCACAGAGGTGAGGGAGAGGCTCGGCTGTCCTTTGGGGGATGGGGTGTTTCTCTAATAGTCCCCCAGAGCACAGCAATCTGACTAGGGTCTGAACTTGACTCAGCATAGTCAAGCCTATGCCAGACCCTCACCCTAAGAAGCACAGAGGGGAGGAGGACCCCGGGGGGCCTATGACACAGCTTCTACACCAAGGAGCTTACACAGCTGATGGAGACAAATGACCATAGAAGAAACTATGGAACATGACAGGAGGAATGAACTGTGTGAGATAGGGATCTGGACCCCAGAAGGAGTTGTAGGCAACCCTGAGGGAGGAACTGTAAGGCACATGCTTTGTCCATCCTCCCTTCTTCTCTTAACAGCACCCACTGTATTTGTTTGCTGCTGCCTTTAAGTTTTGGTGAGAACAGATAACATGAACTCTACCATCTCATCACATTGCAAAAGTACAGTACAGTATAGTGCTATCATCTAGAGGCAGAGCGACACACCGCACACCTCTGGAACTTGGTCATTAATACTCTTTGAGGCCATTGCCCAGGGGATGAGCCAATAGAGATAGGAAGATCAACTCAATGATGAACCGGGGTGGTCCTGTAGCTTAGGCCCTCCCATCAGCACTTTGCATCACCCTGGCTGCAGATGGATGAGAGACTCAATAATGAAAATTAGCCAATGAGAGATTCCACACTGCTGTCAGAACTATTATGTAGGGAGGTTCTCTTTCCACTGGATTGCACACTGGAAGGTCCTGAGAGCTGGTTGTTCCCATGTGGAGGGGAGCTGCACGGAGAAAATCAACACAGAGGAAGTGTTGTGGAGTGTTGGCCAGCTTCCAAGCCAACAGACCCTGAGCTCTTGAATCAGTCAGTCACCATCATAGACTGTCATATGCTGTTCTTCTTTTAAAACCAGATCTTATACCAGACCCACCAGGATTTGGTTTCATATATCTTTCATCCTGGCATTGGTCTCAAGGTGACTCCTCTCCTTCTTTCCTTTGCAAATCCTCCAGGGGCAATGACTTAGGGAAAAATAGCTTCCCGCCTTAGTGCATTATAATTCCAGCTCAAAATTTCCTGGCTTTTCTAAGGCTGAATTCCTTTGGATCTAAACAGATTTCTTCTAGGGTCTTGGTTTATGGCACCCAAAATATTGTGAGGGCATCTCTTCCAGGTGTCCCAGGATGTAAACTGGAAACACAGAATGCAGACCATTCCACCTGGTGGGGAGGAGCCCAGGAACCTGTCAGCTGCTGTCAGAAAGCTGGTGGCTACCAGAGGAATAAGGCTTGTTCACCGTGCCAGAGGATAGGGCGAGGTTCATGGGGCTGAGATGAACTCTTTGCCTTTCCACTTGCCTTCTTGCTTTTCCTTGAACAATGCTCATCCTGCCTCAGGACCTTTTCGTGGGCCATTCCTTCCATTTGGTCTACTCATTCTCCAGATCTTTACATGGCTGCATCTTCTTATCACCAGTTCATAGCCCAGAAAAAGAACAACTGCCCTCACCTTTCACGTCTTTCACTCACACTGTTTCAATCTGCTGCATAGCATCGAACACCATCTGAAATTGTTTATCTGTTCATTGTCTGAATGCTCCACTAGAGCATAAGCTCCAAGAAATGAGGGGCTATTTCGGGCTTGTTTGCCATTGCATATGCAACATTAGGATAGGATCTGACACACATCTGCTTCTTGATAAAAAATAAAATAAAATAAAATAAACTGCAGAGGTACCTACTGGCTCAGTGCAGTCATAGTATCTTCCCTGCCCTTGATAGTCATTGTCTCATTAATCCTCATATCATTCCACTATTATCACATTTTTCAAATGAGGAGACCATAGCTTCGAGCAGCCAGGGGGTTTGTCCAAGGTCACACTGAGTTAAATGAGATCCAAACACAGGCCTTGTTCCGTACCCTTAATGACTAATGTACTCAGAACTTGGAAGGAGAAGTTTACCACACTGATAGACTTTGTGAGTTACTTAGAGCAGGTAGCTAGGCATGTGGTTAAGGGCTGTCATAGGTTGAAGGAGATTTTTATATTTGACAGGAGGCTAATACTAGGAGTTTAATAAAATTATCTCCATCTATCCATTCATCTATCCATATCCACTCATTCATCCACCATTTAGCCAAATGCAACCACCCATCCATTCAATCACAGCAAACCGTCCAACTACTCATCCAACAAGATACCCAATAGCCTATCATGACAAATACCTCTTATCCATTCAAAACTTAGAAGATCCAGCTTACTTTTCCCTCAAGCCATGGATGTCTCTGGCCATACTGTTGGATGAGTGAGTGAATCAGTGAAAGAATGAAAGCATCCAGGAGACTGCTTGTTCTGATCCAGAGGTGCTGATGCTTTCCCAGGGCCTTCTGTGCATTAGCACTGTGATCGAGCTCTGCACATATCATGACTTGGCCCAGGGAAGAGTGTGTTACCATCCCTTAAGGCCCAGAGGAGTTGAGGTGTCACACAATGAAGACAGAGGTGGAAATAAAAGTCAGGCAGCAGCAAGTCCAAAGCCACTCTGCTATGTCCACTTGCCTTCTGCTGAACCAGAGAGTTAGAAGGCAGGCCTGGAATAGGGGCTCTGCACTGGTCTCTATACCATGCAGAACAGCTTTGTGTAATTTTTATTTAGGGTTATAGAAAGCAGAGCAGATTCACAGATGGAGACATGGATGTTTGTTCTTCTGGAGAATGGGAAAGAAGGCTGGGAAGTCAGAGACGACCACTGCAGCAGAACAGCTTCTTCAGTTTACACAGTCATTCCTGGGCCAGATAGCTGGGATGGGGAGCCACAAGGAAAGAGGGGTGGAAGGTCCCTGCAGCAGCTGTTGTCAGGAGACATGGGGGGAGCAAGCACATCTTGAAAAAGGAGACACATAAGGAGGGCATAGTGGATACAGGAAAGAGGAGCCAAGGAAAAAGCAAGCCAGACCGAGAAAGGCTAAGAATGTGTGAAGTGCCTTGTCAGTGGATGATTTTATTCACTGTGGACCCAGCCACTATGGAAAGAAACTGTTTGAGGCCCAGAAGATCCCCATTAAGAAATAACTGTGCTGAAAGTGGGGTGAGTCCATGATCCCAGAGTCCTGTCATTGTCACTATGCTCCTTCAAACAGTCCTCACTGTATAAAGAGAAACTAGATTCACATTAGTTGACTTTGCGATGCAGAACAGCAAGCCATGTGCTCAGAGCTGTCCCATGGCTTTACAGACGTGGGACTCTAGAAGAGGCTAAAACCCCAGCACCACCCAGCTGAGAAAAAACTTCAAATGTGACAGTGGAATCACATTCTCATGGACCAAAAAGAAAATAAGTGAGAAAATCAGAGTGATGAGAAGCAGCAAGAGAAGCTGACTTCAGATGCATGTTAAAAAGCCAGGTTTATTGGGGACAGAGAGGCGAGTACATTCTGCTATGCCGGTGTGGAGCTGGGCTAGGGTTGGTGAGAGCCCCTGGGAACTGCCTGGGCCTCCTAAGCCTCTTAGTGCAGCTGTATTTTTCAGTATTGTTGCAGGTCATATAAAGACTACATAATCCTGGGGCTCTAAAGAGATGGTGGAGATGAAGGTGTTTTGCAGGGGCCAACATGGCTCTCCCTTCTTATCTGTAGTTTTGCTTTTTGAGGTTTCAATTGACCAATAGTCAATTTCAGTATGAAAATGTTAAATAGAAAATTCTAGAAGTAAAGTGATGTTTCAGATAACCATAGTAGAATATTAAATACAAAATTTTAGAAATAAAAGAAATGATGTTTGTTATAGCATTGTTATAGTTTATTATATATTATTTTATTATTATTCCCTAACTGAACTGGAATGGTTATTGCATCACATAACTCTCACTGTGGTTAATTTATAAATTGTGTGCTATCACAGATATGTGGGCATAGGAAAAATTTTAACCTTCAGCTCTCCCTGTTTGTGGGTTCTGAAGCTGTGGATTTAAAACAAAGCAGAGTCAAAAATATTTTTTAAAAATAGTATTTCTATTGACTATGCAAAGATATTTTTTCTGGCCATTATTCTCTAAACTAGAAAGTATAGCCACAATTTACTTAGAATTTATGCCATATTAGGCATGAAAAGTTACCTAGAGGGGCTTTAAAGTCTGTGGGATGGTGCACAGCTACATGCAATTCCAACACCAGGTTATGTCACGGACCCCAGCGTCACAGCCAGAGGCCTGACTGCGGACACAGGGTTTGCACTGCCGATGGCTTCAGGCACCTCATTAGTTGGTGCGCTGGGATTTATGTCTGAGAGCTATAGGGAGACTAATGCACAAATGTGATGTCAGAGACGGCCACAAATGCAGTGCATTGTGGGGACATGACCTGGGTGCAGAAGCCAGGTGCAAAGCTTTAGAGCGCTGTCTCTTATCAGCAGACTGTGTCCCTCTAGACTGGTCATGCAGTTGGTATAAGCTTATAAATGGGCACACAAAGGGATAATGAGAAACCATAGTGAATGTTTAAATTTAAAACAAAACGACTGCAGTAAAAGACGAATTGTCACTAATACCTTGAAAATTCTCCCTTTCCCCTTAAACACACTCATCTCATTGTTGCTGCCAGTCTTGGAAGAAGTGCTGGGAGTCTCTTCTCATGAGTGCATTGATCAAAAATACAGTGAATGGTGCTGCTGAGGGCCATGTACCAGGAAGGCTGGCTCTAAAGACATCTCAGTGCGTCCTTACCCACTGGACCTGACTCTGCGGAACTTCAAGTTTTTCCCCAAAGTAAAAATGATCACAGAAGGTAAATATTTTCAATTTATTCAAGACATTTATGTGGCCACCACAGGGTAACTAAATACACCCATGAAATAGAACTTCCCAAACTATTCAGAAACTGGTAAGAAAGGTAGGTTGGTATGTTTCAAGCAAAGGGAGTATTTTAAAGGAGTGTCCCTGTATCGTCACTGAAATAAAAATTTAAAAAATTTCATCTTTCACTGTACATTGCACTCACACCCAGGACAAGCACTACTCTGCCTCACAAGGACATCTGTGTCCAGTACTGTGCACTGCGCCCGGCACGCACTGTGTGCAGAACACAGGAAGGCGATCTGCATTGCTCCGCTTGGTTCTTCACCTGCAGGATCACATTTGACCTAACCAGCCAGTGCTTGCAGGGGCTCCCAGCACTGTGTAGACACTGAGCCTGCCACTTGCGAATAAACACTACAACCAGCATCTCTCTCTTCCCAGTATCTCCCCCAAACCACAAACAATAACAAATAGGAAGGAGCCACTTGACTGGAGTTGCCATTCCACCAACAAAATCCTCTGTTTTATTGATACACTGAAAATGCCTCTTGGGGCAGTAGTAGCGAGTGGGAACTTTCTGACTTGCTTCCAAACAAGAAGATTAGTTGCTTCTTGTGATGAGAAGGAGCAGAAATGGGGCCGTATGGAGATGGAGCTGGGGTCTGGAGCACAGCTAGCCTCACAGGACCCTGGGAGTCAGCGCTGTCCAGACCCAGCCTTCACAGTGGGGTCCCTGGGGAGCTCCACCCTCTGAATGGTGATGTTTCATCTTTAGAGGGGGTGACCAGTCAGGCCTGATTGTGCTGGCTTCCAGGGTGACTTGGGACCACACGTGGGGGGCAGTCTCACCACAGCAGCAGTCACGCTGTGGAGGGTGGGATGCGTGCCATAGCAGGGAGAAGCCATTACTCAAGGGTTCTAGGTGTTTTGTCAGGCTTGTGCCAGGGATGGCCTTTTCCTACTGGCAAATTTTATTGCAGGGTTTTGGTTATTAAACGCAGGCATTTCTCAGTACCTAGAATGAATTTCCTGCTCTCAATTGCCTTACAGAGGACAGTATAGTATGGTGGCAAGTGCCCATGGTAAGAAGCCACAACCTGAGTCCCCCTCCTGCCATCCTATGAATCAGCCATGGGGCCTTGGAAAAGTCATTTCTCTGCATCGGTTCTGCAGATTCATAGACTTGTAACAACGCTGATGCTTGCTAGGCACTAGCTATGCCCTAAGCCCCACGTATGTGTGATTTTATTACATGATCATCCCAAGGTCAAAGGAGACAGGTATCATGGGAGTCCCTGGCTTACCATGAAGGACTCTAGGACCAAAGAGTGCTCAGTAATGGGGTGTTACTCTTTATTAATTCCAGCCTTATTGATTCTGCTAGATTCCAGAGCCTATGCATTATTTCACCAAATGACGATGCTGAAATTTCTAGAGATTTTTAGAAAATTCTGAGATGGTCTGTGGTCCTAATCTGGCCATGGAGTTAGCAGCAAAACAGAGATGGTGGCACTCCTTGGAGAGGCTGGCTGGCTTCCTGATAGCTGTCAGCTCCCTGAGCCACTGCCATGCTCTTGTCTCTTAGAGGGCATGTCTCGGCCTCTGGGGCCTGGCACAGAGCCAGGTTCAAGGGAAAAAGCTTAGTGAATGATTTTGTGCTGATGGATAAAGGCAGACAGCTTCATCCATGTATGGACCCTGGAGGCCTCAGTGCAGGACTCTGGCCTCAGCTGCTACATGTGGTTTTCTCAATTCATCCAGAAACTAGCCCCTGGTGGGCCTCCTTATCCTTGAGGCTTTAGGGTGGTCTGAACCCTGTGCTCAGGAGCTCCAGGGCATCCAGGGAGGAGTTCCCAACATGGTGCCCTCCCACCCAACACAGGAAGAGCTAGAGAGGACAGGTTAGGAAGGTGCAGGGTCATGGAGTCTCCAGGGGTGAGCTCATACAGCACTCCTGCCAGGCATGGCTGGTAGAACTTGTGCTACCAGGTGGAGGAGAAATGGCTCCTGGAGGGGCCAGGGAGATGGCTCAGTAGAATAAGCACTTGCTTGATAAGCTCAAGGGCCTAAGTTCAATCCCTGATTCTGCCTAAAGAAAAAAAAAAAGAAATGGCCCCTGGAGAGGCTGTCCTGACACTCTCCCCCCATGCCTCTTTCCCTCACTTAGCCCCTCTGAGCATCTAACAGTCAAAAAAAAAAATTACAACAATATATAAAATTCACCGTCTTTGTTTTAAGTTCAGTGTGGTAAGTGCTGGCCCAGCGCTGTGACGCCGGCCTGTAGAGGTCTGGTATTGAACAACTGAAAGTCTCTATTCATTAAACATCTGTGATGTGATGGAAACTGTGATGGATGCTTAAATTTCTAAAAATAATTAGTGTAAAAAAAACATATTGTCATTAGTCGCTCTCAGGAGACTCCCTTTTGCTCATGCACCACTTATCCTGAGGTCCTTTCCATTTTCTGAAGTGGCTCTGGAAGTACTTTGTCATGAGTATCTGCTTGTACAGTCTTGTCTGTCTCAATACCTTGAATCATTTTGGCTTTGGAGAAGAGCCACAAGACGCACGTCCCTAGACCCCGCACGCGAGTGGATGCGGTCGCGCCGGCGCGGTGTGCCCAGCCGCCTCGGCCCTGGATGGCACGCAGTGGCAAGGCTCACCACGCTCTTGTCACACCTCACAGTGACACACGAGGGGGCCTCCAGGACTTCGTTAGCAAGTGGCAGTAACGACGGGAAAACTGTGTTCCAAGGGAATAAAGGCAATCTTTTTTACTTTAATAACTTTTTAGAAAATTTCAAACATTCACTGTCTATTTTGGCTGCCTGTTGCTGCGCCCGTTCTTCCCTCCCCCAGCCCCTGGAAGTTACTGTTCTCCTTCCCACCTTTATGAACTGACTGCTCTAGGAATTCCATCTATGTGGACTCATACTGTATTTGTCTGTTTGTGGTTAGCTTTATTCAGTTAGCATAATATCCTCGAGGCTTACCTGTGTTGTAGCACACGTAAGAATTTCTATCCTTTATAAAAGACCGAGCGATACTTCCTTATGTCTAGACCACAGTTTCTTTATGCTTCCTTTACCCAAGAACACTTGGGCTGTTTCCATCTTGGTTATGAACAATGATGCTACGAACATGCATGTGCAAATATCTCTCCCAATTACTCCTTTCAGATTTTTTCTTTTAGTGGTATACAGCCATACAGAATTATTGGATTACATGGTAATGATTTCATTGAAAAGTATTAAAAAAACACATCCTGTGTTTCCTAACTCAGTCATTCCTTGTAAGGGCTCAGCTTGGTTCTGTGTCTTGGATCTAACCTGTATTAGGAGGTCACTTTGCTGACTGTGCCTCAGTTTCCTGTGTCTCAGAGTCCTCAGCTCTGAGGGCTGCTGTGAGGACTAAAAGCTGTCATGGGGTCAGGGGAGGGCACACAGCTGGACGGTGGGGGGAGCTAGCTGATGGCGTCTAACTCATACTCCCCAAGCTTCTATGGCACTGAGACTTATAATCATACAGGTGAGGAGAAGCCAGGGATCCACCTGAGGACTCAGAGCTTGTGGTCTTAATGTACCACTAGAGTTCCCCAGAGAAGAGACACACAGTGCCCAGCCAGGACCCCAACAGCACCCATCAGTCCCTTCTTCTCCCCCAATTCTGTTAGCAACCCACCATGAAGTCTCGGATTGGTGTTAGTACATTGTTCTCTGATACGCCTTTTCCAGCAATAGTGCTCTGTCTCAGTGCTTGGCTAACACTACACATCACTGCTTTTGTGTCCCCTGTTTACTTTCATGTTTGCAGTTCTTCGCAAGTGGCAGCGAAATTTCCAATTCTGGCTGCAAAGCAAAATGACTTTTAAAATGAAATTTACCTAAGTAAAAATAAAGACAAATCTACTGCAGAAAAAAAAAAAAATTCTGTGTATAATGGGGCAGGTAGCATGCAGCTATGGTGAAGTCATGCAGAGCGTGGAGGAAGCTTGGGAATATGAATTAGATGTCATGAGCTTGCTCCCAGAGTGGGAGAAGGTAAAGACCATGTCCAGAGCGGTGCCCCAGGAGCCCAGACAGCATGGAAAGACCCCAAGGTCCAGATACTCTTCGCTTTCCTGTTTCAGGGCCCTGCTCACTGCAGGCTTTGCTGGGATAGTCTTTTGGGGAAGCATCTTCCTGCTAGACAGAGAGACAGGGCTGCTGAGAAACACTTCCTGATTTTCATTCCAATGTGTTGAATGCTTAACATTCATGAGATTTTCTTGCAGGTGTTTTACCTCTCATATGGCGCTGCACTTAGAAATTATTCTCATTTACAGACAATCACTCCAAGTACAGAGAGGGAACTTGGCCATGTTCACACAGCCAGAAAATGGAATAGAAGTCAGGGGATAACCTAGTGTGACTTCAGATACCCCACTGTACAGCCAGATGTTGGCTAAAAAGAGTTTGAGCACCCCTATTTCACTCTGGCTCTGATGCAAACCTTACATAGAACTAAAGAGTCACTGATTTTTAGAGCACTGTCTATGCTAAAATAGATTTCGGAGTCTTTGCCCTATTGATATTTGGAGCCAGGTAATTCTTTAGTGTGAGGGTCTTCGTGCACTGGAGGAGGACATGCAGCCGCATCCCTGGCCTCTGTCACCAGACACCTACAAGTAGCATCTGCTCAATTTTGGCAAAACAAAAATTATTTCCTTTCATTGACAGATACCCACCCCTTGTCCCTGGGATGAGGAATGGCGAAGTCATTCCCAGTTGAGATCAAAAGCAATACAGTGGTCTGTGAAATGTGATCTCTGGCCCGCAGGAACAGTAACCCTGGAAATTCATTAGAAATGAAAATTTCAGTCTCAGTCCAGACCTTCAGTCTAAAAAACCCAGCTCCATTTGGGGGAAACAGAGGACTCAAATCTGTTGCAACAAGCTCTTGAGGTGATTCTGATGCAGGTGGATATGTGAAATTCACTGGCCCAGGCCCACAGTTCCTCACCCTGGCCACATATTAGGACCATCAAATTATCTTTGTTCAAAAAGACCTCTGTTCCATAGCATCCCCAGTGAGTTCTAACTTAATTACAGTCAGGCTCCACATAACATTGTGGCCAAGGATGAACTGTACATGACAGTGGTCCCATAATATATTTTTAAATGTTTTCTGGTACTGTTGCCCAAGTTGAAACTCAACTTGCAATCTGCCTGCCTCAGTCTCCCAGCGTGCTAGGATGTAAGGATGCAACACCATGCCCAGTTATTGGCCTGATGATACTATGTCACTAGTGTAGCTGTCTTAATTTGTAGAAACACTCTGTGATGTTTTATGAAAGTGAAATCCTCCAGTTAGGCGAGAAGGCTGTCATTAAGCCACATTTGGCTGTGGCTGGTGCATTCTGGTGTTGGTGAATTTTAAGAACTCTTTAAGCAAGTGGTTGCAAAGTGTGGTCAATGCTGAGAACCACATCTTACGTATCTTCTTTTCACCTACCTTGCAAAACCACATATTCTTTTGCTAACAGTGTAGTCAACACATTTCTTGACACTGCTTTCAATGTTCAGTGCTCCTGCTTGGCCCAGAGAGGGAAGCCCAGCTCACTTGTTAAATTCATCCCGCTCAGAAAATGTCTCCCTTTGCTCCCTGGCCAAGTACTCGGGACATTTTCCTGATCACTGATTTTCCCCCCATTCAGGACTGGAGTTATTAAGCCACAGCCCATGGCTGAACCATCTTATTGATTTTATTTTTGGGAGCCCAGGGATATTCTAATGATGTACTGCTCAATAAATGGAAACTGCTGGGGTAGAAATTGATAGCGTATAGTACTTTGTGCTGCAATTCTCTGGCTCCCAGTCACTTTGCTGGTTACATATCGTCTGTGAAAATGCTGTGTTGTAGCCCACAAGCTCTTGTCCATCCTGCTGATGTGAACTTTTCCAAACACCAAAGAAGGAGGAGAGATTATCATAAATGAAACATGACTACTATGCATAGTCCACTGACTGAGCATTGTGAACAGATAGTATTCTGTTTGCTCTCAGTGTAGATCTGGGAGGGCTGCATTTTGATTATTCCCACTTTATACATAAGAATATTGAGACCCAGAGTGGTTACTTGACCTGGACAGCTAATAAACCGTGAAACTGGGAATCAAATCTCTGTTTGTCATTCTCTAAAATGAAGGCTCTTAACCCCGAAACAAGTCCCCAAAAGGTGTTAACAGTTTCTACTGTCTTTGGTCCTCTCTGGATGGTTTCACCACAGATGAATTTCACATACTTCCCCCTTTTCCAAGTGGTGTTTCTCAACAGAAACATGGCATTGGTATTTGGGAAGTGGACATTCTTAGAGAGCCAGAGTTATCCCAGGGGTTTTCAGAGCATTTAACATCCCCAGTCATTAAAACTACAACTGATGTTTCTCAGTGTCCCTCTCAGGGGGACCAACTGGGCTGTCCTTGGGAGCACTCTTCACACTGGCAGGCAGAGGGCTTCCTGCCAAGATGGCCAACCTCAGTTCTATGATCTGAAGAGAAACCAGGGTATGGCCAACCTCAATTCTCCCACAATGGCAGCTGTTATGCAGAAGCAAGAAGGCCGAGTGGAGAGGAATTCAGCTAGGAAAGCAGACATATCTGCTGCAAACCGCAGCTCTTCCCACAATGACTGTGAGCGCTCAGCAGGTTCAATAACCTCCTGAAGACTCTGGTTCATCATTAGAAAAACAAGAGTGAAGACTGACACTCACCTCCCAAGGGCGATCTATGGGATCCTGTCTTCAGAAAAGGCTCTGTGCAGAACAGCGCCTCTGAGCATGGTGCCAGTTTGTCCTTTCTCTGTCTCTCATGCATTCTTTCCACAGTGCTGGTCTACAGAACCCACAATCATAAATAAATGGTGGAATTTTGTGCCACTAAATTTAGAGTTGTCTGCTTCACAGCAGTAGCCACTGCACCAGGTGCCCATGGTGCGCCAACCAGGCGCCGTTCCCGGGAGTGCGCAGAAGAGTGACGAGCACTGGGAGAGCCTTCCTGTGGGCAGGCTCTCCAGAAGGGAAGACAGATGCCAAATACCAGGCCTAATGCTTGATATGAAGGAAATACAGTAAGCGCTAGCTGCCACTACTGTCACCTTAAGTGATGGTGAGCAAGTGACCACATGCTCTCTTCTGCCCTTTCCAACCTCATTTCCCACTGTGCTCCTCTAATCACCGTTTCCATGAAGTTACCATGGAATTTAGGGTCATCAAACTCATGTTTTTCTTTTTCTCAGTGGTTTTTTTTTTTTTTTCCCTATTTCCCTCTTCTTTTTGAATATGCTACTTGTTTGGAATTGTCACCCACAAGTCATATCTTGAACACAGTTCACCATGTGGCTGTCTTGGAGACATGCCCTTAAAGGAGGTAATTAAAAGTGAAGGAAGTCACAGGGGTGAACGTCCATATGGGTTGATGGGATTAATGGTCCTATGAAGAGACACGAGAAAATTTTCTCTCTTGACCATGTGAGGATACAAGAAGGCAGCCATCTGTGGGCCAGAAAGTGGGCGCTCCCTAGAACCTGCGTCTGTCCAAGCTCAGGGTGCTTGGACACTACAGTTTTCAAAATAAGGAGCTAGTACATTTCTGCTGTTGAAACCACCCACGCTTTGGTATCTGGTTACGGCAGTCCTTGCTCCCTATTCAACTTGACTGGGTTGCAACCTTGAGGTTGGGGTATTTTGGCTGAAAGAAATGTTCATGGGGCAAGAGGGAAGGGAAAGGCAGAGGGAAGGGCGCGTGCAAAGGCCCTGAGATGATCAAGAGCATGGGAGGTCAGAGCCAGCCCAGTGTGCTGGATCAGAGGAAAAGCACTGCGTGTGCTGGAGATGGTCCCACTGCGGGGACTGCAGGGCCGAGCAGGACAGGCCTAGTACAGCTTGTGATTCCCAGTGGGGTGGGGCCCTGCAGGCCAGATGAATGCTGACATGCAAGGAGGTGTCACTTGTCCCCACGTGCAGGGTGGGGACAAGCAGGAGGCAGGTCCTCTATACCCTGCTACAATCTGTGCTTGGTGTGCTGCTGGAATGCCTTCTTTGTTTCCACTTCTGTCTTTCTGGCCCAGAGGCTTCCGTCTGCCTGTTCTCCTCTGGCCTTCCTGTTGCTTGACATTTTCATGTCTGTCCTCCCTTCTCCTCTCTTGAGGGGACTCCCAGGCTCAGTAAATACTGCCACAGAAAAGCCTAGTGACTCATCTATTTTTATTACAAATGGGGCCTCTCAAGGAGGAAACAACTCTTATTTACTTCCCAGGGTAAGGGTTTTGATAACAGGTTTATTTTCTCCAACTCCCCAAGGACTAAGCGAGTAACACTCTAAAGTTAACAGTACATTAATTAATGCCAAATTGGTTGGAATTTTCCTAATAAAAATCCTCATAGTAATCACATTATGGGCCATTAATGCTGTCTCCTGATTATAAACCATAAATACACCCAGCAGGTGCTTGGTTTTTAAAAAAGGACATTTCCCTACATTGGTGCCCACTGTGACGGGTTAATGCTGTCACTACACATACGGCAGATGGGAGTCGTTACAGAGCCTCACGTCTGTGCACGATTTACTACACAGTGGTCCCCTGGCCAAGCCCCATGCATTCACATATCAACTCATCTGGTCCTTGCAGGAAATGTAGGAGAGATGTGCTGCACACATAGGCCTTGTACAAACGAAGAAACTGAGGCACAAAAGCAGAGGATAGTTTGCCAATGGCCAAACATCTAGGAAGCAGAGGAGCTAGGATCTGAATTCAGCCAGCCTGATTCCAGATTTCTCTGTAGTCCTGCCTCCTGAGACAGAAACACTGGGCCACTCTCTGCACATGGCTGTCCTCTCAGCCAACCCCAGGGCTGATAGGTGTTCACAGTATCTCAATAGTAACAAGAGCAATAGTCAAACCAATCACAATGTTGGTTTTTGGCTGTTGTTGTTTTTGAGACAGGATCTCATTACATAATTTAGTATAATTACTGTGCGTTAACCGATCGCGCCACTGGAGCTCCTCATTACATAATTTAGGCTGGTCCTAAACTCACGAGGTATCCCAAGTTGGCCTCAAATCCACAGCTATCCTCCTCCCTCAGCCTCTTGAGTGCTGGGATCATAGGCCTGTGCCGCCATGGCAGGCAATGTTCAGTTTTGTGTCTAGAGGGAAGGAATGATGCTATTTTTACTTCAGCCTCCCAGAGCCTTGGGGAAAGCCCAGTTGCTCGCTGCAATCATGTCTTTGTGATGATGACTTCGGGGCTCACCCTCAGAGTAGGGCTTTGTGTACAGACTGAGTCCACAGCACTCTCAGAGCTGCAGGTCCTGAGACGGAGCCAAGCAGCAGCTTCATTTAACTCTGTTAGCTTTATTTCTTAACTGTTTCTATCTTTACATGAATAATACCAACTTGCTGGGGAAAATTCAAGCATATAGAACAATATGAGCAAAAAAGGAAAAAAAAACAATATTGGGGTACCCAGATACCACTACTTCTAATATTTCATGTTAATGCTTCAGTGCATGTTTCCCCAACAATGTTACACACACACACACACACACACACACACACACACATTATATGTGGTCCCACACACTCTACTTCATCACATACATTGTCATCAGCAACACGCCCCAGCAATCGTTGCCATACCACTGACCCCAGGCCTTCTGTCTTCCCTTCTCTCATACTTGCTTCTTTCCTTCTTACACACCTGTAGACATTTACACTGAACGGCCACCCAGCCCATCACTAGAGGCATGCAAGGGAATTTAAAAACTGGTGTTGGATGTGTGTCCAAGGAGCTCTAGGCCTGGTGGGGGTCGAGGGGGAGAGGAAGCAGCCATAGTCCACAAAAGGCATTGAGACAGCAGAAGGAAAGTGTGGACTGTGGGTGGAACAAAAGATTGGGCCAGGAATGTGATGTAGACCAAGTCTTTAGGCTCCTCTGAAGAACCAAGTACAGCTGAAATCTAAAACACAGGAAGAAGGAACCAGGTAAGGAGATTGTCATGAAGGAAGGAAAGAAGGAAGGAAGGAAGGAAGGAAGGAAGGAAGGAAGGAAGGAAGGAAGGAAGGAAGGAAGGAAGGAAGGAAGGTCACGCACCAAGGTCCTGAGGAGCTAAAGATAGAGGAGTTTGATGAATAAATAAAAGGAGGGTAGGGGAAAAGACACAATGAGGATTAATGTTTGGAGTTTCACTGTTCTTTAATGCTTTTCTGTATTTTTAAAAAGCTTATGTATACCACAATTAAAAAAAAAAAACAAAAACAAGACTGAGTTCTTTTTGCATGCTTTTAAAGAGAGCCTTGAGGCCTTACACAACTACTGCCTGCCTGTGTGGATAGGCTGAGTGAGACCTTCTGCTTCCAAAATCTACCTGTCCAAAGGTTTTATCCATGGCTCGTCATTCTACCTTCAAAAATAGTGCTACCTCTTCTGCAGGGCATGATATGTGGGATTAGTTATTACCCAGTTATTCTGCTCCTTTTTCTCTCCAAGTCCCAACCACATGTGCAGTCTCAACTTATTCAAGTTTGTAGCTGCTGCACTTAGAGCGTCCTTTGTCATGGTCCTTCCTGGGAGAGAACAGAAGTCATCTTCTAGGACTGCCCTCTCTCTTGCTGTTGCTGATGGCCCTGCTTCAGCACAGCTTTAGATCACCTCAGAAACAAATCTTAAAAACTCCCAAGCATGTGATGGCAGAAATTCATTCATAATTTGGTAAATAATTATAAACATCAATGAGTGTGCTGCACTTGGGGAGGTGACAGGGATAATAGCACAGATGGGCCACTTACTGGAGGAATGAACATCAAATGTCTGTTGTTCTGTAACACACTAGCGGGCTGGGGCCTGGACCAGCCAGACAACCCCTCTGCTGGTGAGTCTAGATGCATGTGGAAAGCATGAGTGAATGCTCCTTGCCCCCCACCATCAGAACTTCATTCCAAGGATATCTGTCTGGTCGCCATGTGTTTGTGGTACTCAGTCTCCCTGATGTTGGTTGGGGGTTCTTCTCTGAGCTTTCCTGCTGACATAACCTGGAAGAGCAGAGGTCCCCTTATTTCTCATTGATGGCTTGGAAGGTGCATTTAGGGATGACAGCTTCTGAGGCCATACTTTTCAAAGCAAGAACATTTTGCAGGCAGGGGAAGACCCTCTTAACAGGCACTAGACCAGCAATTCCCAATCTTTTTGGCACCAGAGACCAATTTAGTAAAAGAAAACTTTTCCACAGATGGGGGCAAAGATGCTGGTCTCATGTAAGAGCCTGCCTGGTAAACACAAGGTTGATCCCTGGTAACTGAAAAAAAAAAAATATGATGATCTCAGGATAATCCAAGAAGGCCAACAATGTGGATCCTGGCATGGGCAGGTTGTAGGCTCACACTCCTATGACAACTTAATGGCACCACTGACCCAACAGAAGGCCAAGCCCAGGAAACATTGGGGAGTAATGGGACACTTCAGTCACTTGCTGATTGCTGTTCTCCTGCTGTGGTATCAGTCTGTGGCTGGGGTTTGGGGCCCTCTGGGCTAGATGCTAGGTTGGATCACACCAGGAGAATGCAGAAGGCTTTGCTTTTGAGGTAGGGCAAGGTAAGATCAGCCCTCATGAGGCAAGCCACACACTGTCGCCGCTTCTGGAGGCCATTGACTGTGAGAACAACTTCAATTCAATTAAATTTAGTCAGCTCCAAAAGGAAACACATGTAATGTTAATTTCATGGGTGTATCAATGTGTAAATGTAACAGATGATACTTAAATGAGAGAGGCAGAGAAATGACATTTGGTTAAACAATGCATCAGTGAGTAGAATTTGCTAAAACTGCCATTTAAAAAATACAAACACAATTGAAAGCTGAGCAAGCTGTCACCCTGGCGGGGCCACCTAGGTGTTTTCCATACAACACACTTGAGAAGAGTGGTGGGCAGCAGAGGATAGAGGCTCTGCGGCTGAATCTGCAGAGTGCAGGCCAGTGTCTGCTGGCCTTGGATGCACTTTCAGTGCCTGTCTGCCTTGGCAGATGCAATAACGTGCTGGACTCTTACTTGGATATTTCTTTTTCTTAAAAGCAACACATCACATAGAATTTATGGCACATGAAAACATGAATAGCTCGACTCTGTGTTTCGGTGTTCTAGGACAGCAGAGGCACTCAGGCAATCAGTGTAGAATCACTGGACTTATACTCCTTGTCTGCCCTCAGCAGACCTCTGTGGTGACATCATCATCAGGGGCCGTGGTACTGGAAATATTTCTTAGTCTTGTCTCTTCTCATCCTGACTCATTCCTTGCTCCTCTCCATCTCTCACCACTCCTCTTTAATGTTAACACAACTACTTGGTCCTCTGGTCAGTAAAGCAATAGGAAGCTGATTGGTTGGGAAGACATGGGACTCTGCAAGATGTTGACCCAAGATTTCATGTGTACATCAAGTCTACTAGAAGTATGATATTTGTAAAAACTGGCACTTTGTTAAGTATTTGCTAAACACCAGAGATAGTGCCAATTGTGCTTTTGGTTGCATGATTAGATGCATGTTTTTCCATTTAATTCTCACACAAACACTATAATGAAGGTGTCATAATTATTCCTAGCTTTATGAAGAGTTAGAGAAAGGCTAAGTATAATATAATACAGATCACAAAGTGAGTAGCAAGGCTTGGATTTGAACTGAAGCCAATCTAATTCCAAAGTTAATATTATCCTGTCGTTAGTGCATTAAGACCATGGTTCATATGGTTGAAAAGGAAAGGAGGACTTTGTGCTTGACTTAGAGCAGTACTGGTCAAGGTAATGGCCAGGCTCTGCTGCAGTAACACACAGTCCCTTCCTCACAGTGGTTTACCTCAGCAAAAGCTTCTTTGTCACTCCTGTGCTACCCTGGCAGCTCCCCTGAAGTGCTGTCCCTTGGGAGATGACTTTGAGACCCAAGTTGATCCCACTTGCACTCCATCATTTTATACCTAGAGCTCCTATCTTACAGTGTACCCTGTGGGAAAGGGATTGATGGGTAAAGTATACTGCTTGGCCAGGAAGTAGCCATCACCTCTTTGCTCATGTCCCTACTAGGGAGAATGAATCACGAGAACCTGCCCAGATACGCAGGAGTCAGTAACAGAACACAAAGCTCTAAGGATCATTTACAGCATATGCCTTGACAACATGGTACAACACGCTTGCCAGCACTTCTAGACCAGAGGCAGCTTTGCCTCCCACCTCAGGGGCATTTGCAAGATCTGAAGACACATTTATTGTCAAGATTAGGGGCTAGAGCATTTCTGGCATCTAGAGGAGGAAGCCAGGGATGCTGCTCAGCATTGTACTCTGTATAGCACAGGTCCCTCCCCACAGCAAGAACTGTCCCATTCTAAACGCCAACTGATGTTAAGAAATTCTGACTTGAAGCTACTGATTCTTTGAAGAATTCACTGAGAAGTTGTGTAAGAATGCAGACTTTGGGCTCTTCTCTCGAGCTCGCATCCTGGCAGTATTTGCAGAGCCCTGTCCTTGTGCCCATGGTCAGAGACCACACTCAGGGAAACCTCAGTGGGAAAGCAGACCAAGAGCACTGGATGAGTGGGATGAGGTGCTGCTGGAATCATGCCAAGACCCTCCTCAGATGCTGCAGGGTCAGTTCAGGCAGCTGTGTCAGGGGGAAGAAAGGCTGACATTTGTTAAGTGTGTCTCTCTGTCTCTCTCTTCCAAGTCTTGAATTGCAGGGAACATATTCTAAGGCTAAGCTGTCAGCTGGTGATGACTAAATTACTAACCTTGCCTCCCTCTGTGCCCCATATCCTTGTCAGATATGCAGCCACATTAACAGAGGAATGCTTCCTAGAGATGTGTTCCTGAAACCAGGGAAGGTGACCCTTTTGCTGGAAGAGATCCACATGGTCATATGTGCTTCAAAGGGGCCAGGAGACTTGGGATTGGCTGGAAATAACTGTAAGGGGAGGGAATCAAGCCTGATCAGAGCAGCAGGCTAGCAGAGTGAATGGGGCTTTTTATCAAACTATTTCTGCCTTCTTCTTACTGCTCATTAGAATATACTTCTCAGTATCCTTTGCAGTTAGGTCTGGCCACAGGGCCACTCTTTAGCCAATAAGATGCAAATGTGATAGCACAGCTTCAAGGCTTGGCCTGTGAATACCTGTACATGCTCCTCCACAACTTTCCTCTTCCACTATCATTGCAGAAAATGTAGTTACAGATGAGCATAAAGCAATTAGGCATAGCTGTTCTATTAGCCTTGACTTAGCTGGTGGGATGCATTTCGCTTTTGGACCATGGTTTGCCAATGCTTGGATTAAGATAATTTCAGTCTACTAAATAGAGTACTAGTCTCTCAGAAAGAGCCATCTGAGTAGTTATTTTGCTCTGCATAGCCTCCCCAGCCACCAACTGTCACATAGACACACACACACACACACACACACACACACACACACACACACACACACGAAGCTGGCCCTCCATTTCCATATTCAACTAATGAGTCAAAAATATTTTAGAAACTTGTGTCAGTACTGAACATTAGAGGTTTATGTTTAGTCAGTGCTCCCTAAATAATGTAGTATAAAAACATAGTTACATAACATTTATATCAGATGAGATGCTAGAGGTAATCTGTACATGATTTAAGATATATGGAAGGAAGTACATATATAAATACCATATCACTTTATATAAGGGATTTGAGAAACCAGTAGCGAATCCCTTGTGGAAATTGAGAGATGACTGCATGCACATATACATTTTTTGGTGGCACTGGGATTGAACCCAGGGCTTTTGCAATGAGCTGCATTCTTTTTCTGAAATAGGTTCTTGCTAATTTATCTTGGCTGGTCTCAAACTTGTTATCCTCCTATCTGCTTTAGCACTACACATAGGGCTAGGGTTATGCTTTTTTCCCTGAATGTGTAAATGCTCTATATCTTTACAAATCCCACCATTTCCTTATATATTGACTATTCCTTGCCCTTAGCCACTGTATCCACATCCCACTTTTCTATTCCTTCCTTGTTTGCATGACCAACTCCGTAATTTGCAGGGCCCACCACCGATGAAAACATGTGGTACCTTGCTGAAAATCTATCAAGACTTTCAAGACAGCAAAAACAGAACACTAAATCAGACATGGGCTGCACTGAGAATGAAACTAGGGTACAAAGTGCACAGAGTAGAGCTGTCCCTTTGCATCAGCGTCAGCCAGCAGGGAAAGTTTTCTGATGAACTTGTGACAAGTCCGGAAACTTGCCACCTGCGTACTGCCTGAAGGGTTCCAGGAATGGTTTTACACATCACAAGAAGAAGCAGAAGAAAATAAGAAACCCAATTTTCTTTTAGTATATTACTTGTCAGACGGTGGAATGGGATATAATTATGGTGTGACATTTCCAACAGCAAATATGTTCCAGTGTAAGCAATTAACACCGGTTTGTTGGCAGGCTTAAAAAGATTACTCAGAGACTATGGTAAGTTACATTGCCCCATGCATAATAAATAATGTAACAGCATAGCTAAGTTGCATACTATGACCAAAGTTCAAACTTTCTTGATGAAAATGGATTGGGTGTTGTTAACCCTCTGTCAGCTTCACTTGGCTGAAGCAGATTCGGATCACGAGTTCTCTGGATTCGTCTAAGTTATTTATTTACCTTGCTCAGAAGACAATGTTGGAAAAAATCTCATGCTGCATGCATTCATGTCAGCTGTTAGAAATATGCATGAAGCAGTGGGTTTAGAGATGCCTCCCTAGAGATGGGCAGCCTACAGACACAGCTGGCACTGAGACTGCTGTCCATGGGTTGTAATAGTTTAAAGATGAGGTTGCAGGACTTGAAGAGTTTTCTCAGCCTGTCTTAAGATAGCCAAAGGAAAGCCAGACAGCTCCTCTGGCTGCAGCTATGCAGGCTGGGATCCTCAGCAGTCAAGACCGAGGAGCATGTTAGCTGTCATTCACAGGTGCACATACCACAGGGTGGTGGTCAAGACCTTGGTTTGGCTGCATCTTTTCCACTCATGGCATCGTGTGCTGATTGTCCTCATGGGGACCAAGTGTCCTGTGCCTTGAAGATGCACAGCACTTTCTCTTCAAACACAAACCAAATTGTCCCCAGAAGTAGCCAAGTGTTCTTGAGAAGTTTAGATTTACCCAGGTGCACCACTGTGAGGCCTGGAACAAATGAATTTACCACTCTGAGCATCAGTTTCTCTCCACATGTAAAATGGTAAGAAGCTGAGCCCACTGGAGAGAGACACTGTCAAGAAGGAAGATGACGTGCGCCAATCGCTTAGATCTGGTGGTTCTCATGGTAGGCCAGGAAGTCATCTCCAGCTACCCTGCCCTCTCAACCCATGGGAAGTCAGCAGGAAGTGAGAAAGACAGCTCCAGCTGGTGGGATTCTGTCCTAATCTAAAACTATTCCCGATTGGCAGGATTAGTGAGGGACAGAAGAAAGTCATTACTGAATAATCCCCTGCACATTTCATAGTCAACACACCATTCATATGATTCGTATAATCCAATTAGGTAATGCAAGAAGCTACATCTTTGTTCCTGACTTTATTGTGACTTGCCTGGTTGAAAGCAAACCTTGTTTAATAAAGTGTTGCCTCAAACATGGGGAGATGCATACAAAATGAGCCCAGCATGGTGATGGAGGTTTGGGAAGAGGGGAAGACCTTACTGCCACCTAGAAAATTTCCTGCCTCCAACAGCCGGTGGGTGACTCAGAACACCGATGTCTTCATCACTGACTGGAGGCACCTTAGCCTCCCCTTCTTTCCATCCACTTCATTCCTTCTGATCTGTGAGTCTTGGGTATGCTATCTACCTTTCTGCTAAACTGATCAAACAACAAGAATGCCAACAATTTTTAGGTTGTTGGCATCCACTGATGCCTTTGCTCTATTCAGCACAGTGAAGCAGCCCACCACCAACAGCTATCCTCAGTACTACCATTTCTGCCACCATGGCCACACCATTGCCATTACCACCATCCCCATCTCTACCACCCTCCCATCACTCCACTATCATGACCTTGCCATCTCTGTCACCATCATCAGCATCACGACCAATGTCGTGTCCCCACCACCACCCTGCCGCCACTATCACCTCCATTATCGCCACCACAGCCCTCCCACTGCTGGCATGACCCCACTGCCCTGCCTTCACCACCTTACCTTCTCTACCACCATCATCTCTCACCACTGCCAACAGCATGTCTCCCGCCATCACCACCACCGTCTTTTCCAATATTAGTCAATCAACATCTTCTATCATAGTTGATCCCAGTAACAGGTTGAGCAGAGCATACACTGAGGAGGAAATGGGTTTCGACTAACTCTTGGAGATTCCTAATGTACATTTATTCCTAAAGACTCTGATGAGTCCCACAGCCAAATAAAAACATGGTTCACTTTGCCTAATACCATTTCCTAAATACAAAGCCATGATTGAGTAACAGCCCCCAACATACTTCTGAAATAGCTGATAGTACCCAACATCAACTAAGCAGTTACTGTATGTTGGCCATGCCCTCAGTGTCGCACACACACTAAGTGCCATGTCCCTTTCAGGTATGGTGTGGCTGAAGGTGGAGCCAGTGAACTAAGTGATCTTGACAAGGGCCTTCAAAACCTGACACCTTAATTTCCTAACCTTCAAATGATAAGATTTTGGATACTCACATCAAGGAAAAGGTCTAGAATCTCAAATTAGATAAAGCATATAAATGGCTGTAAGCATGCTCTCAATCCTATGGATGCTGATTGACTAATGTTGGATAAGACAGTGGTGGTGGACAAGAAAGTAAGGCGGGGATGGGATCATGCCAGCAATGGAAGGGCCACGGTGGTAGGAATGGTGGCGCTTGTGGTTGTTGTTGTTGGTGGGGATAATGAAATTGGTAGGGGTGGTGATGATGGTGGCACAGATGGCAAGGTCATGACAGAGGGTGATGGGGTTGGTGTGAGAGATGGGGATGGTGGTAATGGCAATGGTGTGGCCATGGTGGCAGTAATGGTGGCAATGAGGATAGCTGTTGGTGGTGATGATGGTGGTGGTGGTGGTGGCAATGTTGATGATGGTAGTGCTGGGGACACTGAGCTGACTGGGCTATCTTTCCTTTTCTGCTTTGGTCTAGTGAAACTACATCTACATTTACTTTGCTCAAAGACAATGTCATTTTCCCCAGTGGCCTCCTTTGGGCCTGATTCTTCTATTTTATAGCTACAGACAGTTCTGTTCATGATTCTGTTAATGTCTTACCATATCATTGTCTGCCACACCAGGGTTCTGCCTGTACTTGTCTACTCTGCTTTTAGATGCCACCCAGTGCATCTACAAACAATGGCCACTTAATAAATGCACATTCACTTTAAATTAGGTGGATTTCTAAGGCACAAGAACTTTTTAAATTGCCTCTACCAACTCCAAAGGTAAAATGCAAACAAGGAGTTATTTCTTGTGTCCCTGCCTTCTTCAAGGAAACTCAAGGGCAACTCACCAATGCTCAGAGCATGGGGAGGAAGACAGGTTCCAGTGCCGGACATGCGTTGCACCCCTTGCTGCAAGCAGGAATGATGGTGCTAAGGCAATAGAGGGCTAGGGATGGAAGGAGTCTGTGCAAAGACTCCTGGCTGCAGAGATGAACAGGTCCTCCACACAGAGCTGCAGGAGGCAGTAGCGGCATGGAGTGCTCAGCATACCAAGCTGCTGGCAGACATGCCTCACTTTAAACCAGAGCTGGCTGCTAGCAGGTCCTGAGGCTCACATACATTTAGCTTGCTTGTTTTCAATTAAAACAGTTGTCAAGTTAAATCATGAGATTTCAGATAAAAATCCAGGTTCCTTACTAAAAATAAAAATAATGGAAGAGCAAACAAGCTTGTGCCTTTCTATGCAGTCTTTATAACAAGACTGTCTGGAGCTTCGAGTGAGCGCAGTGCAGCCAGGCCAGCCCAGCTCCCACTGCCTGTGCCATGCATTTGTGCACTGCCTGGATTTATACAGATATTGCCATTCTTGCTTCAAACAACACTAATAAATGAAAGGCCACCCCTATATGGGTCAAAGGCATATATTTTGAGGCACAACAGAATGGCTTCAAGTTTTGGTTCTGCCTTTGGCTGGCTAGTAACATCTTCAAAGTATTTGCTTTCTCCAAGTCCAAGCTTCCTCATGGGCCATGAAAAGTTTCTAATGATAGTGCCTTCTCTATAGGGATGGATTCAATAAGACTACACCTAGGAAATGCTTACTGAGTGCTTCCCATGGGAATCCTCAGTGGGTGGTACTCTCCTCCCTGGAACCTGCTTCAACAGACAGATGGGTACTGTTACCCTCTTCACTGCGTCTGCCAGAAGAGAAATTTGGGATTGGAGAAATAAAGCAACTTGATTAAGAATTGCAGGCTTGCAACAGAGCCTAGAGCACTGGCTCTGCACACTCAAGTTCATGGCCACTGTCAGCTCTGGGCATTTTGCTGCTCCAAGCAGGACCCGGTGGCAAATCATCACTCTGGTGTATCCCAGTGTGCACAGCTTTCCCTGTGAATGTAATTCTTAGGATGTCCCAACCTCTCTCCCCAGGCTGTGTGCAGCTCAGAGTCTCAAGACACTAACTTCTGCGTGGCTATCCTTTCTGCCTGTGAATCATGAATAAGTGTCTAATGAATTAATAAGCTCAGTGGATAAATAAGCACTGAAAAAAAATCAATCAAATCCACTATTGGGTATAGAGTCAATAGAAACAGAAACAATTTAATAAAACCAGCTCATTGACTGTGTTTTCTGACATCTCTAAAATCTCTCCTGGATCATTATAGATTTCACAACAGCCCTCAAAGCACTCTCTATAAGGGAGCTTGGAAAGTTGAGCCATGTGAGAAACACAAAGAAAATAAACCTTCTATCTGCCTCGATCCTAAGGCATGATTCTACCATGGGCAAAACGAACTCAGTGTTCGCTGGTGTGCATCCTTGGTAAGTGATTACTGAGCCCACGGAGATCTTCTGTCTGTGAGGCTATGTTAGTTATTATCCTATCATACTAAAACAGATTACGCTATTGTAATGAATGAGACTGTAATGGTTTTCTGGCAGTTTAATCAATGCATTTTTCAATTGCAATTGAGCAAAAATAGGTAACAGAGGATCATTTGATCTACATTTTTATTAATTTGGTGCCATTTGTCTTCTGGTTATTTTAATGATCTCTCATTAGGAGAAAGTCGCGAAACTTCCTAGGGAAAAAAAAGGAAGCCAAATCATCTTGTTCCTTCTTCTTCACTGCTTTGATTTAGTGTGGAAAGAACTTTCTCCGACTTAGTGTGGGAATAGAAGTTTCTGGTTCCAAATTGAATGTATTTCTGAATTTCAGACAGAAAAGCTCCTTATCTCAGACAAGTCAGAGGAAGCTATGCAAGTCACTCTAAGATTAAGGATGTTAAAAGTCACCTGGCAGCTGCAAAGACAAACCACCACCAAGCCACTGTTCATTTTCTGAGGCCTGTTATGTGCTAAGCAGTGCCGCATGAGGGGTTTTTTTTTTTTTGTTCTTCCATGCTGCAAGTGGCGGGAAACTAATACCAACATCCTTATTGATGGAAGGGGTTGAGAGAGGATGGGTGACTAAACAAAGTCACAAGGTAAAACAGTGGCAGTGATAGGCTGTGAACTTGGAGGAACCCAGCTTGTGTCTCAGCATTCTTTATGCTCATGAGATAGACCATTGTTTTCCAGTCTCAAAGATGTGCTGAGTCATGGGAGAAATTATGCATTGGGGATATTGCGTGAGGAATTGTGACAAATGCTTTCTTAGCAGTTCCTTTGCGAACTCTGTCTCTCTTGATCTTAGCTTTCAGGCTTAAAATGCATTTGCTTCATGCCTGCAAGTGTAGAGGGAAAACATGAAATGCTGGTATATTTGTACCTTGAGTGCCCTCTAAGTCCGCAGTCCTCTGACTGGCAATCTTTGGCATTTCCTGGCACAGAACTGCATCAGCCAATGTTCTCCTCATGTGTAAGCCATTGGCTCAAGCTTAATTCCAGGTGTCTCCACTGCACATTTTAAACTACATGGTAGTTTCAAATGGTCATTCCTGACCATTTTTATCAGAGATGGTACTTCTGTGGAAGAGAGACCAAAATCATAAAGTATGGGAGGGATTCGGAGGAGAAACTTGGATCCCACTGACTGGTGAAAAGTGTTAATTCCTCATCATCCTGAGAATTCTGGAGTCTTTTTCCCAGCTACTCAGAGTGCTGGTCCCTTGACATCCTGTCAACAACCATTGAAACTCAAGGTCTAAAGCAGTCACGCAGGTAACCTAATGCATGGGGAAGCCTGGTATGTGACCAGAGTGAGGGCTAAGGACCAGGAATGAGCTGGTCCCTGTCCCATCACACAGAAGGGACTCCCTTCAGCAGCAGTGCTACCTGTGGCACTATGGATACCTAGCTGCCAGATCCTTCCACTGATTTCAAGAGACTCGCATTCTGCAACTCTAACAGCAACACCAACATTAGCTACAGAGACCTACTGCTTCACACTTCTGAAGATGGACACCTGACAACAAGGTATCAGAAAGCCTGGCTCAATTCAGAGACCCAAGAATGAGACTGTGCTGCTCCAGCACTCTCTGGCATGTGATTGTGTCCCTCTGTCTCTACCTTCAGGTATTAGTGGTGTTTCTCCTGGTGTGCACATTTGTCTCTGAGTCTAAATTGCCTTGCTTGGCAAGGATACCTTTGTATTGCATGTGGGCCCACTCTAATGACTCTTCCCTTGGTCATCTGCCAACATCCTCTTTCCAAATATTATGGTTTAGATCTAAAATATGCCCTAAAAGTCTTGTGTTTAAAGGTGGGAAAGTTATTTGAATCATGAGGGCTCTATATTCATCAGTGAACTAATCCAGTATAAGTTCATGTTTGAATGTGTTGTTAGGAGGTGGAGTCTGGGGGCTTAACCTAGAAGGGTATTATTTTATAGTTTGATCCTTGGCTCCTTCTTTCTCCATTGCTCGTTTTCTTTCTCCTTCCTGCTTTTTTTGCTGCCATGCATGAGTGCCTTTCCTCTGTTGTGCCCTTCCACCATGCAATTTCTACCTTGGAGCCAGCCAACAAAGGACTGAACCCACTAGAACAGTTAGTCAAAATAAGCCTCTCCCCTTGTAAGTTGGAAGTGTTTAGTATTTTTTCCAGTAACAGGGAAGTGAGTAGTCCAACAGGGAGTGAGTAGTCCAGGATCTGGGTAGATAGCTCAGTGGTCTAAGTACCTGCCTGGCAAGCACAAGGACCTGAGTTTGATCCCTGGTACCACATGCTGTTCTGGCCCTGGCATCCAGGGTGCACCATGCTGGTGTCAAAACTGGGTGTGATGGTGCACACCTGCAATCCCAGTGCTTGGGAGGCTAAGACAGGAGGATCACTATGAGTCCAAGTTGTGTAATGACACCCTGCACCAAATACATTTTTTAAAAAGATTTTTAAAACATCCAGATTCATAGGCACAGGAGATTAAGAGTCCACCATTCTGGGGGGACTCAATGCAACCCATGATGCTCACTGAGCAGTGGAATACTGTAGTCTGAAACTCTGGGAAGTGTCTGGATGCAGGAATCACCAGCACTTAATACACATTTTAATACACAAAGTGGCACACTGAGCAGCTTCAGTCGGGATTTAAAGGATTCCTGATGCAAATATGTGCAATAACTTTGTTTTGGTAATAAAGCCTTGATGCACCAAGTTTTAACACTCACAAAGTAAAAGTAACGTGACTCATAAAAATCATGATTATTAGAGAGGCTTCTGAGTCAGTTTTGTGGTTTTTCCATATATTTCTGCACATTCTAAATCTGGAAAGCATGCAAAGATTTTTTTTTTTTTTTAGTTTGATTTTTTTACCAGACAAGTTGGCCTCCCCTGGGGCAGTTCTCCCCATTCCTTCCCCTTCCCACACAGAGCCATGTGTCTTGGTGGAAGAGACCAGTGAAGTCTGAGGTTGAGGATCATTTGCGCTTTGTCCTGACAGGCAGCGAAATGGTTCTGCTGAACCTCTCTCCTGGTTTCAGGAAGCTCATGTGTAATTAAACTGAGCTGCTTAGCTTTCAGATTAGTTGTGAAGTGTGCCTGTGGCAAAGGTCTCTTCCTTCCTGCGAGATGCAGAGGTGTAATTAGAAGCCGGAGACAGCAATCATCAGCATTTCTTACCAGTGTTTCTGAAGGATGATCCGATATTCATTTGGGCCCCATTCTGCTCCCCATGAGACTATAGTGCTGCCAATGTGTGCTCTTTGCTGCCAGAATCTGGAGGCTTTCCTAATGTCACCCACAAATAAATGCATGTCGGTGTGGAGGCTCTCCTAATGTTACTTGGGTGATCCTGTGGGTTTAGTTTGTACTGAATATTTTACCCAGTGACTCAGGTACAAGGCACCAGTGGGCTGGTAGGGTTTTGTCCTTATTTTCAAGAAAGTATGAAAAAATTCAAGGTGCAAGGCTAATTCCAAATCCCTTTGAAGGTCATCAGTTAGTAGTCATTCAACAAACATTTGTTGAGCATCTGATATGTGTCAGGCAATTCTACCTTCTACAGCATCCTTCCAGGGAGTGTGAGGTATCTGGGAGCATAAATTGGAATTTTTTGGTTTTGTTTTCTAATCAGGTCCACACAATTAGAGCACTTTTCCTCTGATTTTTTGTTCTATTCATCCCATCCCTAAACTGAAATGATGCAACAATAAATTTTTGTTGTTTCTTGTTAGATTGTAACTTATTTCACTAATTGGCTTGGATGGCAAGGGCAAACGTGTGAGATGTCTGAATGCACACTCGACACAGAAAGTAGGCACTTTCAGATTTTACCCGAGAAGCGGGGTCAGCACATTTAGAGAAAAGTGGACAGACTGCGAGTAGTTTAGGCCCCGAGAGCCACACAGCTCTGCACAGCTAGTCAGTTCTGCCTTTGGGGTTGGAAAGCAGCCAGAGACCATCCATGAACAAATAAATGCACGTGGGTGTGGACATGCAGGTGTGTGTGTGTGTGTGTGTGTGTGTGTGTGTGTGTGTGTGTGTTACCTGGAGCTGAACCCATGACCTTACTCTTGCCAGTCAGGTGCTGTGCTGCTGAGCTATACCTCTGGCCCTTCGGATGTGTTTGTAACTGAAGCAGGCTGAGAACTATCTTTAGGCTGAGAGTCCCTGACAGGAAATCAGGTGTGAAATTTGTGATGCCCTTGGACTGCACTGGAGGAAAATTCCAAATTCTGTTTGAAGGCCTTTGAGGCCCTGCATGACTAGGGCCTGCCCTGCTTTGTTCTCATATCCAGCCCCTGCTTTTCCTTGTTTACCATCTTTCTACCACTTGTTCTTCCTGTTTCCTGGTCATATCAAATGCTTGGTGCATTAGGACTTCTACAAAGCAGTTCTCCCTGCTTCAGAAGCTCCACGAGCCCTGGACTCCTTCCTCCTTAATTTCTCCCATTCCTATAGCACTTGCCCAGTAGCCATGCAGGAAATTCTCCGTTTCAGTTGCTCTCATAAACTCCAAGTGCCTCACTTGATTCCATCCCAGCCTTCATTTCTACAAACAATAAATTGTTAAAATTACAGATTTGCTCCAGAACTGTTCTTAAGTCCAACCTGTCCTATTTCTTCCATTGAAGTCATCATCATTTCTAATCAGGACTAGTCCAAAGGCATGCTTATTGGACTCTGCCTGAGGACTTGATCCCCTCTTCTTTACCCAACTCTGCATCCATTTTTCTGTTTGTGTAATTCACTCATGCTTTACAAATACATGTCTCTTAAAAATAAAATATTTTTTTTCTCAAAGTAGAGGCTACACCTAGAAAGCATACCTGGATTTAAGCTCAGTTCTAAGACAACAGCATGAGCCCACAAGGACTGACAGAACAGGGGTCTGCACTGGGAGACAACTGAAGGCAGCCTCCTATAGGGGCTGCTATTACAACGAGCCATGTGGTAGAGAGGTGTCAGAATGACAGAAGATGATACTGGAAAAGGAGCTAGGTTGATCATGGTGAGCTCCAGAAGACCCAGCCACCCGTTGTGCAAAGGGCTGCCTCGGGTGGGCCATCAGTAGACTGACAACGTCATTCAAAGAATATCTTAGAGGAATGTTGGATCCCCAAGAGGAGAGTCACTGGGATGGGTGTGCTGGTAGGGCATGAGAAGCCACAGGAGGGTGATGCTGTCATAGCCGCAGGCCAGGGGTGCTCGCTCTAGAGGTGCCAGGGAGTGGACCAGTGTGCGAGTCAGGGTGCAGAACTGAACGACCTCATTTCCAGATAAGAATTCAAAACTGGCTCTTTTAGTCTCTTCTAAAACAAGCCTGAGCTGACTAGCCTCCGTCGTAGTGCAATTAACGATGGGGACAGTAATAAGATGCTTGGTTCTGAATGATTACTTGCTCTCCGTGTGCTCTGTGGAACCTATGAGGCAGGTGCTCCCATTAACCCTAATTTACAAGTGGAAAAAAGGGAGCATGCAGAAGTATAAGCACCATGCTCAAGGTGCCATAGCTAACCTTCGGCAGAACTAGGTTCAACTCTAAGACTCTAATAGTTCGAAAAGGCAGAGTTGTTCCTTTCGTTCTAAGTTTCAGAAGGATACTGTCGAATGCACTTGGAGCCAGAGAATCCCAAGGTGAAGACCCCGCCCCCAACCCTGAGGAGCCTCATAGAATTCTAGTTGCATAAATAAAGTCTGGGGCTGAGCTCTGCTGATCTGCTGGAGTCTTTATTGCTCTACAAATGCATTATTAATCAGCCACTAGGGCCCTCCCCATTGAGCCTTTTAAATTACAGTTAAATTCCTTGATAACATTCCATGCACCTCACAGTGCAGTTCCTGTGTTCACGACAATAAACAAGGGAGGGAAGGAGGCCTGGAAAACCAGGTTAATTGCTCTTTGAGGTTTGGGCTCAGAAAGCAATGGCAATAGCACCTCTAAATTTCTGGATCTCCCACTGCAATACTAATGAAATCTGAAGACAAACAGCTGAGTGGAGCAGTATTAGGAGCTGGACCCACATTTTCCCATGCTGGGCCTCACTGCCTCTGCTTTGCTGTCTCTCCAGGTCACCTCCTAGGAGCTTCTCTGGGAATGGATGCCTGGGTGTATGTTGATATGGGACAGCATTCACTTTGTGGGAACTCTGAAGAGCAGGCTTGCTGCTCTCTTGGATTATAACAAGAATGACTTTTGGAGGATATGGCTCGATGGGCAGGAAATACCCTACCTTCCACAGTTCTCTTCTCAGTCTGCCAAAGCTGGAGGGACACAGCAGCCCATTAGCTCATTCTAAAGTTGAGATCTGCAAACTACTATACTGCTGTGGGACAAATACAGCCAATGGGTTTGGTAAAGGATTTGTTCTTAAAACATAATCATGGGCCAGCAAGATAGCTCAGCAGACCAAGTGCCTGCTTAGCCAAGCTCAGGGACCAGGGCTGAATCTCTGGCACCACATGCCATGCTGGCCCTGTCCCCAGGTGTGCTGAGCTATCCACTAAGACCAGGTATAGTTCACACCATAATGCCAGCTCTGGGGACGTTGAAAACAAGAGGATCACTAAGAGTCCAAGTTGTATAGTAAGACCATGTACCAAATACATAAAAATAAATCATAATCACAGCCATCTATTTACACATTGAGCTAAGTAGTTAAGAATGGTGACCTTATACTCTGCAAATATTTATCATCTGTCCCCTTACCGAAAATCTGTCAATTTCTATTACAAAGCATCAGTCAGATCATGGCACGGTCCTCCTGAAAACCCAAGGGCTCCCTATTGCCGAAGGATAATGGACTCTTCCGGAACAAATCTTCTTGAAGGAAGATTCCTTCTCTCTGAAATCAGGAATGAAGATGCCTACCGCACATGGGTAGAGTGAAACTTAAGTGAGAAAATGTGTGCTTTACAGGAGCCACCTTTCAATATATGATGTGTCAGAGAGACAAGACATCTAACAGAGTTTCTGATCTCATCCACTCTCAAGTACACCACATGATGGCTTTAAGCATGTTCACATAGTTGTTTAATCTCCAGAACATTTTCATCTTGCAAAACTGAAATAGTTTGCCCATTAAAAGAACTCTTCTATTTTCTCTCCTGTACTGCATCCCTGGAGACTATCATTCTACATCTCACTATCTACTGGTACCTCCAAAATCATGCACATTTGCACTTTTAGGAATGGCTATCTTCACTCAGTAGAATCTCCTGCAGGTTCTTCTCTTGCAGCAGGTGTCTGAATTTCCTCCCTTCTCTTTTAAGGCTGAACGATTCTCCACTGCACAGATAGACCCCATTTCACTCACCTCTTGATGGATACCTGGGTTGCTCCCAGCTCTGGTCTATTTTCACGTTACTGGGAACAGGACTACAAGTGTCTCCTTGAGACCTTGATTGCAGTGCTTTGGGCCATGTACCACATACAAAAGCTAATTCTATTGAAGCATTTCCTCCCCTGTAACCGTTCATGAAGACCCTCTCCTTCAGTCCTCACAGCTATGTGGCAAGAGCAGAGCTGTTATTATCATGCAGGCGGCCTTACAATTATCCACACTGGTAGACTCTTGAGAGAAAGAAAGCTCCATTAGTAAATATAAATGGAATAAAAGTCACAAATCAGGACTGTACTTTGTGAAATACCATCATCCCTGTTTTACAGATCAAAAATGAGGCACAGGGTGTGAGATTCCTTACTCAAGGTCGCATAGTTAACGAGCAGCATGGCCAGCATTCATACCTAGGTCAACTGTCCATCATTCTCACTGTTAAACACAATTCTTCAGGCTCTGCTACAGTCATGACGGAGCCCATAGAGTCTGTTGACACTGGTCTTCAGGCTGAAAAGAGCATCAGGAGGAGTGGAGTCACCAAGGGCAGAGAAAGATGGAGAAGGCAATGGCACACTCTAGGCCTAAGCTGTGGTACCACTACCTTCTGGCTGCAGGGGAACTGAGTGCACGGAGGAGGCAGATGTCTCCGTCCCAGACCCAGCAGCCTGGCCCAAGCTGGAGCAGTGTTCCTCAGTGGTGGCACAACCACATTTTGGAGAATTGTTCTGGGGAGGGGACATCCTGTAAACTGCTGGAAGTCTGGCAGCATCCCTGGCGTCCAGAAGCAAGATGCCACCAATACCTCCCACCACAGTTGTGGCAATCAAATGTTTCCAGACATGATTAAATGTACCAGGACACAATGCTCTGCTTGAGGCTCACGGATCTAGACAAAGGGCAGGATTGGGTTTGGGAATTTCTTTTAGGTGAGTTCTAGCATTGTTATCATCATCATTATCATTATTTGAAGTGCTAGAGATTAAACCCAGGGCCTTGGCACTGGGATACACCCCCGTAAACATCCCACAGTATCTTGCTAAGTTGTCCAGGCTGGACTTGAACTCACAATTCTCCTGCTTCAGCCTCCCAGAGTGCTGAGATTATAAGCCTGCATCGCCATATATGAGCTTTAGATGGGTCTGTCTTCAGGAGGCAGTAAGAGTGTCCAAATCTCCCCGTCTGGCCTGAGTGTGAGCCTGTAGGCCCTGCTGCTCACTCTCACATGCTCAAGTGTGCAGGCCACTGTCTCCATGACGAAAGAGAACTGCGGGGACCAGGGCGCTGCAGACTGGGGCATCACTACCTTGGGCCTTGACAAGATTTCCCAAGGAAAATATCATTTTTGAAGGATGAACATATTTTAGAAGCTTCCAGCATCCTGCTGGTAACTAATTCAAGATAGAATATGCTTCCATAATTTTCAGGGCAATTTGAGGGCATCTATTAAAAAGTAAAACAGGCAAGCTTTGGCTCCATGAATTCCCATTCTCAGGTTATATCAGAAGCAAGTGTCAAAACAAAGACCCCAGGAGGCTTAAGCTCTAATGTCCTGGTTATCCTTTGTGGTAGCAAACTAGCTGCTCTCTGATGCATTCAGAACTGCACTAGCCATGGGAGAACAGACAAAGGAGGTACTCAGTATAGCAGAAAAACCAGCCACAGCCAAAATGCCCATCTACAGAGAATGGTCAGTTACTCTGTGGTCTACCTATCCTCCAGATTGCTATCCACTGAAAAGAGCCACACAGCTCTCCCCTTCCTGACATTGGTACCTTAGCCTCACATGTATGCTCTGATGACAAAACAGTCACGTAGCTTTTGAATTCTCATGACACAACCCGATTCTATGTTTTTGGGAGTCCCATGTTTATGTATCAATTTCATATAAGTTTTTGTACATGTTGGATTTACATATCTAAAGCAAAATAGAATTGGGTTTGCAGTGGAGATCTCCCAGAGGGGACTGGTAAGTTGGATTTTCTCTTTGTCTTTTGTGGGTTTTGATTTTTAATTAATTAATTTTGCATTTTATAGTCTTCACTTTTGATTGACTCATCTTAATTGTTTAAATAGAAGGGTGCAATATGCTATTTGATATAGGTATACAAGTAAAGAAATTACAGTAAGCCTGCATGGTTCAGTATTTGAGCAAGTTTTTATTGTGGTACATCAGCAGGGTACCAAATAACTATATTTCTTCTGGGGAGTTGGTACATGTATAGAACACATCTTCTTAAAAAATTCCATTCCACACCCCTATCTCAAGTAAGTTTTAAAGACTCAAAAGGGGTGGGAACTCTGCTATCTTTCACACAGCTCTGCCCTCTTACACCTTCTTTCTTTGGTGGCTGGGGGCATCCCTAGGGACAGGCTCCTGGCAGCCTCCCAGTTACTGAAAATATTTCTCAGTCACCCTGTGCCACACTTGGAGGTGAGTTATTAATTTGTGCTTTGTGGCTCAGCCTCAAATCTGATTTAGGGCAACAGAAACCCTTCTCAAAATTGCAAAGAATAAATTAGTTTACTAATTTCAGCATTAAGAGTTTATCAATGTGAGCACTACTTCAACCATCCCTTAATCAATCACCATTTTCTATGTTTATCTCCTATTCAATTTTTACCACAGTGTTCTATACACGTCAATTTGCCTGATGTTCTTCCTACATATGTTTTAAATTACTTTATCATTGTATAAATTTCACAGCTATTAAAAGGCTCTAATACCAGAATGGCTGACATGGTGTTAAAAATTGGATTCAATTCCACGGGGTAATAAATTGTGACCTAAATCCAATCTCTCATGGGTGACTGAAGGATACAATGAAAAATTATTGCTTTGTCATTTTTACACTAACACAAATATACTACAGAATCTAGAAACTGGCAGAAAAATGGGAAGTAACCATTCCTGGCTGTTTGTCACTCAAGGTAACGGACTCGCTTTGCAGTTCATTCCCGGGGGTCTGGGGATCTGGGAGAGGATCGGCACCTTCCAACTACAGGTGAATTACCGGGCTTCAGGAGTCTCTTTGCAAAGATGGGAGATGGCACAAAGTGACTGAAGCTAAAGAAACATTCCTTTGGCTAAAAGCAGTGGCTGCTCTGAGGCACAGCGGTGGCCAAGCATCTAGCCCCTGAGCCTCCGAGCTCTGTGCTCAGAGCTCTGTTGGACTGTGGGTGAGACGTGTGGCATTTGGGATGTGTTTGTCCTCTCTGTGCCTTAACTTCCATGAGCACAGACTGTAAGGAACAAGCAAGTTAATAAGACTATAGCACTTAGTATAAGCTGAATGTTTTGTAATTCCTACAAGTAGGGTAAGTATTGATACAGAAGGGCTTGGGATACCAGAATTTCTTGGATTATGGAATATGTGCATACAAATAGGGAGACACCTTGGGGAGGATCCCAAGTGTAAGCACAAACTGATGTTTCACTTACCCTTATACAGACAGCATGAGGGTAATTATACACAATACTCTTAGTGCCTGGGTGTCGGAGTCCCCTCCAGGTTCTTGTCTTGGTCTAAGAAGTCAGTATTTGTAATTCCAAAGATACGCTATTGGAATCCCACCAAGTTAATTCCAATCTACCACTCCTAGTTTAATCCATGGCAAAAGTAAAGATACTAAAACATATTTACAATTACTGGGGAGCCAAGGGGCCCTAAGTCCAGCCATGAAGATGGCCTTTTGGAATGAAGAAGCTGACCCAGGGCCACCTCTGGGTTTTATTCAGTGGAGGAGGAGTGGCTTGAAGAAGAATGACTGAGAATTATGGGAAGTAGATGAGTACTCTGAGCTGTGCTAGGTGGGTGGCCTACATTTACCTCTGCCATATTCAGAGAGGATATGCAGAGAAAGTAATCTATATTATGCTATTGAGATAATATCTATAAAGTTTTGGGGGTCTGGTGCTTCCGCTTTTTCAAGCCCCAGGAAGTCACAGCCTCTATCTCAAGGCTCGATCCCAGCTGGCAGCATGGAGCATTGGCTCTTCATCCTGTCTCCACCTGGCTCACACTAAGGAGCAGCAGGTGTAGGTTACACATGCCACCTTCAAACACCATCATCAGCACCTCAGCTAGACCAATACACATTGCTTAAGGCCAATTGAAGGATAAACAGAAGTCCTAGCCAGCTCTGTGCATAACAGTATGAGGAAATAGGATCAGACTCGGTCAAAATGGAGACAGTTGCTCTTCTTCCAAGAAGAGCTGCTCAAGTGGTCTTCCATGCCTGGGTCCTGACTGGGATCGGTCACCTAGGTCAGAATGGAACTTGCCACACATGCACAATCAAGTCAGCCCTCAAAAGCTTTTGGATTTTGGTGCATTTTGGATTTCAGATTTTCAGAGTAGGGATGTTCCACCTGCCTTTAGAAACAGAGAGCTCAACTGTTTTGGACTGCAGCACGGGCAAGTGTCAATCGGCTAGAGAAGGGTGCTCACAGATGGGGCTGTGCATCTCCCCTCAGCTCCTGAGAAACTGGATTAATCCTTTAATGCATCTGGGCTGCACATGTCTGAAGGTGCCAAAGCACAGGGAGATGAAGGTGTGGGCTTTGAATTCAAGCATTACTAGGTCTGAGTTCAAAGTTTGTCACTTGGAAACTCTCTAACTCACTTCAGGCTGTTTCGCCATCTGTACACTGTGGGTAGGGAATATGTTTTCCTCCAGCAACCTGGGTGGGGGGAGTATTGATGAGCTGATGCATGCAAAGGGCTCATCTCCTTGCCTGGCATCAGGAGAGACCCAGGCAACATGAGTTCTAGTGTCCCAGTCCAGTGTGAGGACTGGAGATCTGAATGACACTTAAACAAGGACTTGTAGCCCAAGGGGGCTGTGGACGATTGCAAGTGCACTGTAAAGTGACAGGCTCCAAGGGAACAGGCAAGGTGGTTCAGGAACACGTGGTATGAGCCCTACTCAAGCTTAGGGAAATAAGGCATGGGGAGGGAGTCAGAGGGCTTCCAGGAGGATGAGGCACTGATATCAAGTCCTAATGCTTGGCTGTCTGATGACTGGAAGAGGAGAAATAGCAAGTCAGATGTGTAGGTTTGCAAAAGAAGGATGCAGGACTAGGGAGATGGCTCAGTAGAATAAGTGCTTCTTTGGCAAGCACAACGGTCTGAGTTCAATCCCCAGTTCTGC
>PVKA01020507.1:0-40259 GCA_004027165.1 Ctenomys sociabilis | reverse complement strand
TTTTTTTTTTTTTTTTTTTTTTTTTTTTTTTTTTTTTTTTTTTTTTTTTTTTTTTTTTTTTTTTTTTTTTTTTTTTTTTTTTTTTTGTCTTTTTGAGACAGGGTCTCATGCAGTCCAGGCTGGCCTTAACCTCACTTTGCAGCTCAGGCTGGTCTCGAACTCACAACAATCCTCCTGCCTCAGCCTCCCGAGTGCTGGGATTACAGGCCTGCGCCACCACGCCCGGCTTATTTAGATCTTTCATCCATTTTATTTTAGTTTAAAAGATATTTTAATCTTCTGTATGTGGAATGACAGTTGTTAAAGCATCATTTATTGAAGAGGCTATCTGTCTTCCAGTGAATGTGTTTGGCACCTTTGTTAAAGATAAAGTGGCTAAGTATGTCTGGAGCTATTTCTGCATCTTCTAATAAGTTCTATTGATCCTTAAGTGATCCTTTTTTCCCCAGTGACATGCTGTTTTTTTCATTGTATCTTTGTAGCATAATTTCAAGTCAGGGATTGTCATGCCCCTCCCATCTTGGATTTGTTGCCCAAAATTCCCTTTGCTGTTGTAGGTCTCTTTTGATTCTGACTGAATTTTAGGATTGTTTTCTTTAATTTTGTGAGATATGCTACCAGCATTTTAATGGGATTGCATTAAATCTGTATAACAATTTTGGAAGTATGGCCATTTTCACTATATTGATTCTTCCAATCCAAAATCAGGGGATAGCTTTCCATTGTCTGATACCCTCTTCAATCTCCTTTTTCAGAGTGTTGCAAGTTTTAATGTAGAGGTATTTTACATCTTTTGTTAGGCTGATTCCCAGGTATTTAATTTTTTTTGGATGTTAATATAAAAACATTATTTCCCTAATTTCTCCCTTAGTGAGTTTGTTATTTATGTGTAAGAATGGGATTGATTTTTGAGTGCTGACTTTGTATCCAGCTCTATTACTGAATTTGGTTATTAAAAGTAGAAGTCTTTTGGTGGAGTTTGTGGAGTCTTCTATGTAGAGTACAATGTAATCTGTGAACAATGATAATTTAATGTTTTCATTTTCTATCCTTTCCTTTTTTTTTCATTCTCTTGTCTACTGGCTTGGGCTAATATTTGTAGAACTATACTGAATAAGAGAGAAGAGATTGGACATTCTTGTTTTGTTCCTGTTTTTAGAGTGAAAGCTGTTGGTTTCAGTCCATTTGTATGATCTGTTCAGCTTTTATCATAATGATATGAAGAGTACCTAACCCAATTTTTTATAGGATTTTCATCATGAATGAGTATTGGACTTTGTCAAATGCTTTTTCTGCATCTATTGAGATTATTATATGTTTTTGTCCTTGGTCAGTTAATATAGTATATTACAGTTATTGATTTATGTATGTTGAACCATCCCTGCATTACTGAGATGAATACTACTTGGTCATGGTGTATAATCTTCTTGATAGTTTGCTGCAATTTTTTTGGCATGTATCTTATGGAGGACTTTTGTATATATTTTCACTTGAGAGATTGGCCTATAGTATTCTCTTTTAGTTGGGTACGTCTCTGGTTTTTAGTATCAGGGTAATTCTTGTTTCCAGGAATGATTTTAGAAATGTTGGCTTCCCTTTGCACTTCATTAAAGTTTGAGAAGTGGCAATGTTAAGTCTTCTCTAAATTTCTTGTAGAATATAGAAGTGAATCCATCAGGGACTTGGCTTCTATTTGTTGGTAGATTTTAAATTACATCTTCAATTTCATTGATACATATTGGTTTATTTAGAATTTTTTGTTTTTCTATTTAGAATTTTTATATCTTCTTGATTCAGCCTTGATAGTTCATTTGTATCTAGGAATCTGTCCATTTCTTATGCATTTTCCATCTTACTAGAATGCAAGTTCTTCAAAGTAGGTATAAATGATTTTTTTGGATTTCATCACAATTCATTGTTCCTGCTTCATTACCCTTTTCATTCTTGTTTTTGTTTCAGTCTTTCTTTTTTTTTTTTTTAATAAAGTAGGATAAGAGTTTGTTAATTTCATTTAATCTTTCAAAAATCAACTCTTCCATTCAATAATTCTTTGTATTGTTTCCTTAGTCTCCATTGCATTAACTTTTCTCTGCCCCTACCCTCTACAGACACTTTATTTGAATCTGACACTGATGGCTTTAAGATGCCTTATGAAGCCCAGACCCAGCGCAGCTTAGCCGGTGAGTGAGAGCTCCAGGCCCGCCAAGCCAGAGAGACATTTCCCAGCAATCCTAGCCCCACCCCGCGGCCCCAGACTCAGCGCAGCTCGGCCTGTGAGATGAGGGCTGCACCTGAGGGGCCTTTCCTAGCCTTCTCTGCTTCCAGCCCATGGCCCTGGACCCAGCACAGCTTGGCTGACCCAGCACAGCCTACCTGGTAAATAAGAGCATTCACTCCTTTTGGGAGCCCAGCAGACCCAACAAAGCCCAGGCCTGCCCACCTGGAGAGTGATCTGCCTGAGACATAAGGGCTGACTCAGGCAACTTTCTGGATCATCGCCCCAAAGCCAGCCAAGATACTGGGAATTTTCACTACTTGCTCTGCATTCTGATTTCAGTTCGTGCTCGCCTCACCAGGGAACCACAGGAGCTGCAGTAAAAAGGAACTGAACACAACAGCTAGATCCAGGCCAGGCATAACTGGATAATCTCAAACTTAATAGACTGGCACCTGAATCTCATTAGACGCTAAGGTTATAGCTGCACCAAAGCTCTACACCAAAGGTCAGAGGTCAGTGCTATACAAAATGGAAAAGACAAGGAGAAAAATGCAATCTCAGGGCTCGAGTACACCAGTAAGTGGGGAGGACACTCAGCTGAAATGAATGAATTAACAGATACGGAAGCAAAGGAACAACAGCAGAAAGGTATAGAGAAACTCAGACCAGAATTAATTCCTGAAATAAAAAAAGAAATATCTGAATATATAGCATCTGAAATAAAGAATCAAATTCAGAAGAAAACGAATGCTCATCTAGAACAAGTGCAGAGAGCACTATTCTAGCTGAAAAATATGAATTAACAGTGTCTGAAGCAAAGAAACAACAGCAGAAAGGTCATGAGGAACTCAAAGCAGAAATAATTTCTGAAATCAAAAAAGAATTCTTTGAAAAAAAATAATTCTTTGAAATCATAGCATCTGAAATACAGAAACAAGTCTGGAAATGTACAGAGGAAACCCAACTTGGAAGAAACTCTGCAGAAAAAGAATTAATAACTACCTCTAAAGAAGACATGGATAAAAAGAAATAGAGGAGATGAGAAATATGACAGATTCCTTCAATGAGCAATACAGAAAAGAAATAGAATGCATGAAACAGAGTCAAAGAGATATAGAACTAAAAATATCAATCACAAATCACAAGTCTACAAAACCGTTGGAGTGAAAAAGAAGACAGTTTCAGATCTTGAAAACACTGGTGCAGCTAGTGAAAAGGTGAGAAAAGATCTCTTAAAAACAACAAGAATGCAGGAAAAAACAATCCATCACAGATGAAATTAAACAAGAAATTCAACAATATCTACAATTCAATGAAAATTCAAGCACAACTTATTGGAATTCATGGGATGCGATGAAAGCAGTCCTTAGAAGGAAAAATCATAGCTATGAACTCACACATTAGAAAAACAGAACGGGAACAAATAAACACCCTAATGTTGCACCTCTAACATCTAGAAAATGAAGAGCAAGCGAAACTCAGAACCCAAAGACAGGAAGAAATCGTAAAGATTAGAGCAGAAATTAATTCAATTGACATGAAGAAAACAGTTCAAAGAATCCACAAATCAAAAAGCTGGTTCTTTGAAAGTCTAAATAAAGTTGATAAGCTTCTAGCCAACCTCACCAAAAAGAGGAAAGAAAAAATTCAAGTATATGCAATAAGTAATGAAAAGGGTGAAATCACCATAGACCCAGCAGAAATTCAGAAGATTATCAATACTTCAAGAATCTTTATGCTCGACTTCCGACCATCCTCCGGAAGTGGGCCCTGGCTGCCATGGTTCTCCCACACCTGGCCTCTTCCACCCTGCAACCCAGCCCATCACTGCCGCCACCACGAGAGCTCCCCGCGAGGCAGTCTGCAGCACTGGAGGCTCTACACTGTTGACACAACTGAAGATGAACTATGGGCCATCTGGATGAGGAACGGTGCTGAGGGCTCGATACAAAAGGGGGCGGGACCGAGGCAAGGCCGCTGAAGAGAGCATGCGTTCCCTGCGCCGCGCGAGAATAAGAGTACCCAGCTCAAAAGGTTATAAGAATTGAATATAAACTCCACCTTGATGGGCCTACCAGGAAGTCAACCATGGGACCCGCAGCCATCTGGTGCAGCAGGCCAACTCCACCTCGGTGGGCCTACCAGGAAGGAGCCATAGGACTGGCAGCCAATAGGGCTCAGCAGGCCCACCTGTACTGGGCTCATTTGGAAGGAGCCAAACACCACAACCAGAGCCAATCCAGGTTCATTTCAAGTTTGAGTCCAAAAAATCTAGACCTGGTGAGCTGAGGCATACTGCTGGGCCCAGCCGAGGCCAGACTGAGGCCCAGAACTGCAGGAGCATCCTTGTGGCACAGAGGTGGCAGTAGTGCTAGAAAGGTTCATAATCATGGACTATAGCCCTTTGGCTCAGAATCTTCATCTTGCATCATCCCTTTGAAAACAAAGAAGAACCTTCACAAAATGTACCTGATGCAAAGCAGGCTGAGATGCAAAGTCCTCTGTTCAGTAGTTGTGGAATCTGTCCAGGCTCTAGGGAAATCTAGAGAGGGAAACATAGCAGAAAATACAGACTCCTAAGTGCAGCAGCACAAGTGCTCTGATTATATCTCTGGGTAGGTATAGTCACATCTCCCTCGAGGCATCTGGATACAGAGTCCTGCTTGGTGCTAAAATGTTGTTATCCAGCCTTTATTTGTTTTTACCTGTGGATAACTAGGAACTTTTCAGGTTATTAGCCTTTTATTACCTACCTGCAGCTGTTTTCTTAGTTTGTTATTTGCCTTTTTCATCTTTTCATATAAACAGACTTGACAATGCACAAGTTGCCACCAGCTAAGAGGTCTTCCAGTGTATGCTCTGCCTTAGAGAAGTAAGCTTGAGATTTTTATATCAGCTATGCCACAAGAAGGAGCAACAGGTGGTAACCCCCAGCTGGATCTCCTAGACTGTCATTTGGATGGGGGTGAGCAAGATGGACTGAACATCTGGAAAATATGGCTGAAGGGTTGTTCATACCAGGTGGGCTCTCCCCATGGATGCTTCCTGAAATAACAGGAAAATGACTGCTATCTCTCTTATATGCACTATGTATATCTCAGTGGCACCTAACTGGCCAGATGGCAAATAAGTTAGATTTCTGACCTCCACACATGAGGAAGATAACCAGAGACTGAAGCACTAAACTGTCCACCAAAATAACATGCAAGGCTTTCCATTCCAAGTTATTGAGTTATTTATGTTGACACCTGTCTTAGTTGCTGTAGCTAGTAGTAATATTTTTCACTGATACTGAGAATTGAACCTAGGACGTTCATGGTGAACTTTCTCCCTATATGTTTTTATGCTTTATTTTGAAAGAGGATCTCACCAAATGGCTAAGTTGGATTCAAATTAATGATCCTTCTGCTTTAGCCTCCCAGAGTGCCTGGATTACAGGAAAAGGCCACCATTCTTGGCTAGGTGATACTACATTTTAAAAACTGGCACTAAAAATCTCCCATTTAAAAAAAAAATCTTTATGCTCACAGAATAGAAGACACAGAAGAAATGGACAAATTCCTCAAAAGGTACAAATTACCAAAACTGAATCAAGAACATACAACAACTCTCAATAAGCCAATAACAGCCAACGAAATGCGAAACATAATAAAAAGCCTACCAACAAAGAAAATCCAGGTCCTGATGGATTCACAGTTGAATTCTACAAGAAATTTGTAGAAGATATAATCCCTACACTCCTCAAACTCTTCAATGAAATTGAAAACGAAGCAGTCCTCCCAAAATCATGTCTGGAGGCAAGTATTATACTGATTCCAAAACCAGGCAATGACACAACCAAAAAGGAGAACTACAGGCCAATCTCCCTCATGAACATAGATGCAAAAGTCCTCAATAAAATCCTAGCAAATAGAATACAGCAAATTATCAAGAAGATCATATACCATGACCAAGTAGGATTCATCCCAGGGATGCAAGGATGGTTCAATATTTGAAAATCTATAAATGTAATACATTATATTAATAGAATGAAATCTAAAAACCACATCATCATCTTAAGATGCAGAGAAAGGTTTTGAAAAAGTCCAACACTCATTCATGTTAAAAACGCCACAGAAAATTGGAATAGATGGCCTCTACCTTAATTTGATAAAAGCCATCTATGAAAACCCAATGGCTAATATTATTCTAAACAGGGAAAAACTGAAATCATTTACTCTTAAATCAGGCACAAGACAAGGATGTCCTCTATTACCCCTCCTATTCAATATAGTTTTGGAATCATGAGGAACAGCCATTAGAAAAGAGGGAGAAATAAAAGGAATAAGAATAGGTAAAGAAGAAGTTAAATCATCACTATTTGCAAATGACATGATACTTTACTTGGAAGACCCAAAAAGTTCCACTGAGAAGCTACTAGAATTGATACACAAATTCAGTAGCATAGCAGGATACAAAGTCAGTACTCAAAAGTCAATAGCATTCCTCTGCACAGATAACAAGCACACTGAAAGGGAAACTATAGAAACAATACCTTTTACAATAGCTCTGCAGAAAATGAAATACCTTGGAAGTCACTTAACGAAGGAAGTCAAAGATCTTTTCACAGAAAATTACAACACCCTAAGAAAAGAGATCATAGAGGATTTCAGAAAATGGAAAGATATTCCCTGTTCCTGATAGGAAGAACCAATTTTGTGAAGATGGTCATACTCCCAAAATTGCTGTATAGATTTAATGCAGTCCCTGCAAATAGCCACCAACATACCTCCCAGACCTAGAGAAATCGTTCCTAAAATTTATTTGAAATTAGAAAAGACCTAGAATACCAAAGGCAATCCTGGCTAACAAAGACAAGGCAGGAGGCATTACAATTCCTGACTTGAAATTATACTACAAAGCTACTGTGATAAAATCAACATGGTATTGGCAATGAAATAGACCTGAGGATCAATGGAATAGATTAGAAGATACAGAGGCATCTGTGAACACACTCAGCCATTTGATCTTTGACAAAGGGGCCAAACAAGCCTACTGGAAGAAAGATAGCCCCTTTAACAAATGGTGCTGGAAAACCTGGCTTTCTACATGCCAAAAACTAAAACTTGATCCAGGTCTATCACCATGCACTAAACTAAAGTCAAAATGGATTAAATATCTAAACATTAAAACAGAAACACTCATTCTCCTGGAAGAGAAAGTAGGATGAACTCTTGAAGACACAGGGGTAGGTAAAGAGTTCATGAACAAACATATATTCGCATGGGAAGCACTTGAAAGAATCGACAACTGGGATCAACTCTTCTTGAGGAGTTTCTGCACGTCAAAAGAAATTGTCAACAAAGTGAAAAGACAACCCACAAATTTGAAAATTATCCTAACTAGTAAGCAATTAGACAAAGGTCTGCTGTCTAGAATATATAAAGAGCTAAGAAATAACAGGGCGCTCAAATTTAAAGGCCCAATCCAGAAATGGGCATCTGAGATGAATACACACTTCTCAGAGGACAAAATTAAAGAAGTAAATAAATATATGAAAAAAATGCTTCACATCACTAGCCATCCATGAAATGCAAGTTAAAACAACACTGAGATACCATCTCACTCCAGAAAGAATGGCTATCATAAAGAAATCAGCCAACAGCAAATGTTGGAGAGGCTGTGGGGAAACTTGTCCACCTCTGGTGGGTACGTAGACTGGTACAACCATTGTGGAGATCAGTGTGGAGACTTCTTTCAAAACAAGGACTGGAAATTCCCATTCAAGCCGGCTATTCCCTACTGGGAATTTTCCCAGAGGAACTGAAAACATTATATCATAGTGATATATGTGTACCTATGTTTATAGCAGCACGATTTGTCATAGCCAAATGTTGGAAACAACCAAGATGTCCGTCACATAAGGAATGGTTGAAAAAGATGTGGTACTTCTATATAATGGAGTATCACTCAGCTATTAAGAATGATAAAGTTGAAGCATTTATGTTAAAGTGGATGCCAGTTGAACATATACTCTTAAGTGAAATAAACCCGACACACATGTGCAAATATCATATAGTCTCCGTAGTATAAAAAGTCAAAAGAAGAAATACAAATAGAAATGTATAACAACTAAAATGAATTTAGTCAGATAGGGAAACTGAATGGCATATGCTGCAGGGTACTAATCAGCTTTTCTTCTGGATGGCTAACAACCTAAGTTCACAGATCAAAACTGGAGAAATAGAAGAGCTGCAAGGCCAGCCAACATTTTGGTCCTAGCCTTTCAAGGTCAGTGAAGACTCAGAGCATAGGAGAACCTGTACTGTAACATCATGAAACTCAGTTGTGCCCAAAATTTTCTGATCAAGGAGATTATGGAGCCACAGAGGAAAGAGATTGATGATGTATAGTGTGCCTGGGGAGGGTCACATGATGAGAAAACTTTCTCTCAAACTCTCATAGACAGCAAACCGGTCAAGTATTGGCGTGACTCATCTGCATGGATGGCACAGACAAAGGATATACAGAATAAGGTACAGGATTACAAGATAATCCCTGAGGAGACTTCACTGACCTCATCAGAAACAAATGCTACATCTTTTGGTATGTAGGTGTTGCTCTATCTCGGTCTTAACCATCCAGAAGAACAGTATAAAAATGAGGTATATAATGTGGGGCCATAATAATATGTTGAGCTGTAAATTCTATAGTCAACAACTTCTTCAGATAACTCACTATTATTATGGAATGCTGGACTGTGTTGGATTGTGTCATCTAGTTCAGGCATCTAAATTTGTTTATTGACAATGGAGTGCTCATCTTTGACAGGTCTAGATAAAAAAATGGGGTATATAAAGGAAGAATCATGATGTGTGTGTATAAACAGTACAGTTAGGATAAATATGCCATGCTTCTGCATAATTCTATGAGAAGCAAGATTTGCACTAATAGTGGTTGGACAAGATATTATGTCGGCTTCTAGTACTATAGACAAACACTAGAGAAATAACAAGGTAAAAAGTATTAATTATTGAATCTGTGATATAATTCAGCTATAAAAAATATGATAAGTAAATAGCTATACTCTCTTCATTCACTGATTAGAAATATCTGCTATAATAATGTATGTAAATATAATATCATATATGCACCTTGTACGACACCAAAACAGTACAAAAACATTTTGGAATATATTAATTTATCAAATCTGCTCTGTTAATTTGTCTCGAAACTGTCTCATTGCTGTTTGTTCTTCAATAAAAAAATAATAAAAAGAAGTATAAAGCAGTTAAAGTTTTCTGAAAATAAAAAATAGAATATTTAAAAAAATGCCTTAATAAGAAATATCCACCCCCTCTAATAAAAAAAACAGGCTATACCATCCATCACACCTGATACTATCAAAACAATTGCTTTAGGGTCCCTGGGGCAGCCTCTTCTTCCTGGTACCACTGATCCACTGGGTAGAGCGGTATGGAGAAAAAAATTGTTTTGACTGATGGTTTCAGTCCGTGGGCTGTTGGTTTCTGTCCATGCTGTGTGCTTGTGGTAAAGTAGTAATATCTTATTGGAATGGGGGAAACTTGGTCCCCTTGTGTCAACTGAGAAACAGAGAGAAGAAGGAAGAACCCCTAGTGAGCATATGCTATGTGCATCTTCCTTATTTCTCTTTGATTCCATATGCACCTCAGACTATTGGTTTGTGCCATCCCCATCCATGGCTGATCTCTCCTCTGATAGGCCTACCCATGGGCCTATAATCTCTGGAAACATCACACTTCTTAGACACATCTAGAAGTGGGATTTCCTGATTATTTAAGCATTTATCAATTCAATCAAGTTGACAACCAAGATTAACTATCATAGGAATCTTCCCACAAAGAGTTATAAAATACTAGCAAAAGGACTTTCAGGAAGAGCATGGACTGCTAACTAACAATAAATCAAGCTGTCCAAGATTCAGAATGCATACATAAAAATTTAACAACTTAGGGAAGAAAAGAAAGGTGGTAGACCTCTGGAGCCCATAAAGGATCTGAAGGGAAATGCAGCAGAAGGAAGTATCAAGTTGCGCTTTCTCCCTGACTTCCATCTCAACACATGAGAGAGAAGCTTGAATCTACAAAGTGAGGGCAGGTGACTCCAGAGGTCTCCAGCAAGAAATGCACCAGTGGAATGGAACAATGGATACTGTGTGCTGCAACAGCTGGTGAATGTGTGCCCTGTCCCTGGAGAGAGAGCTTGGTTAGATGCCATTTTAGGGAAGGGCCAGATGAACACAGGATTTGGAGTAGCTGTGGGTTGGCTTCATCTCAGGGCTCTCAGTGAGGGACAACTGTGGGAGATGTTCAGGGCAAAAGAGCTGAGGTCAAGCTGGCAAGAGACCTCCTGAATGTGGTAGGCTGAATAAATCAGGCTCCAGTACCATAGCAAGGGACAGAATCAATCTAAATTTTTGTGGAGAGGAAAGCGCCAAAATCACCATCCTGCTCTATTCCAACTACAGGCTTTCTGGGATCATCCAGCATAAATCTAGGCTCTGTCCACTCCTTTTTTTCTAACAACAGAAGCAGAGATAACACCCTGAATTTGACACTACCACAAAATTATAAATCCCAGAAGCTAACCACAGGCTTAAAATCAAAAAGATCACTCATTTTTTTCCTTTGCTTTTTTAAATATTTGATTTTGTTTTTGTATGAGTTTAACATTTTTAAATGTTTTTATTTTTTCTTTTTTTCCCTGTCTTTTCACCAGGTTCCCAAGGTTTGAGTAATCTTCCTTTGTCCTTAAACTTTGCTTCTAATCTCTTTCCCTTATTTTTCTGGTTTTTCTCTCGTCTTTTTAAAGTTTTCTCCTCTGATGATAAACTCACTCCATTATGGGGACATTTACTGTATGTAATTTTAAAATTTGTTTTAGATTTTTGTTATATAACTATAAAACTTGAATCTATAGTTAGAGGTGGCAAACCTCCTGAGTGTTGTCATTTTCTTGAGTATTCTTAATGGTATTGTTATTACTGATTATATCAGTTTAGCCAAGATGACATAGTTTTTCTTACCAGTGTTCCTTGTATGCTAATATTGAAATTGTCTGTAGATCATAAACAGTAACCATAGTGTAGCACCAAAGAACTGGATAATAGGACAAATAGGCGGCAACTTCTCATCCCTAGTAAACTGAAGGAGCAGGAATTTGGAACGGATTCAAGAGCCAAAAGCCAGCTACACTTAGAAAATATCTCTGAAAAGTGATCTTAAGAAGTCTCAATATCAGTAAACAAAAAAGAAAAAAGAAAGATACCTGCCAAAGCAATTTATAAGCATCAATGAAGAAAATATTTGAAAAATTGAAAATAAAAATATATTAATACAAATTGTAATCTCAGACTTATCGCTTTCCCCAGGCAAATCCAGGGGGCATTGAGGTGGAAGAAAACCATCCAGCTGAACTTTCTGAAACAGTACCAATGAAACTAAAAAAGCAGATGAATGAGACTCTAGGAAAAAATCAGAAACAATTACATAGATAACCAAAGAAATGATGACCATAATGAAGACCATGATTAGTGAATTTAGAGTAGATACATGTTAAAAAAATAAAGGATCTCAGGTAAGTGGCATAAACCAAGAATCCTCAATATAAGAAATAACTGTATTCCATACAACAGATTCAAACAGATATCCAGGAGATTAACAATTCTACTGAAAATATATTAGCAGAATATACCAATGTGAATCATATCTAGAAGACAGGCTTGTGGTTAGTGATCATCAAATGAAAGACTTCTTAAAAGTAATAAAGGACCATGAAAAATAAATCCAACATCTGTTAGGTGATACAAAGAATAGCATAAGGTTAATCAGAATCAATAAAAAAAAATCAGAAAATAGCACAAAGGACATATAAAATACCTGTTCACAGAGTAGCAGAAAATTTCCTGTTGTAGTCAGGTTTTGTAAAGGAAACAATTTAATACAAGACACATAATTTATGGGATTATTTTATAGTCTTCACCCAAAGAGTCAAGTATAAAAAAGTGCATGCAATCTATCCAAAGACCCAAAGAATCCAACTGAAGATCTGGATCCCAAAAAAACATCCTGTATAAGTCCAGCTGGAGACCTAAGGCCCATGACAATGTCTTATGCAAGTTGGCTTCACAGATCTGTGCTGGAAGACCCACATGTCAGCAGTGGAAGCAAGAGAGTCTGTGCCAGTAGGATGAAGGATTTATGCCATAGGTTGAGGGATCTATACTGGAGCCAGGAAGCAACACTCAAAGTTAGAACCAGAGCTCCCCCAGAAGTACCATAGCCATCCTCATTGACGTGGTCCCAAGCTCCTCCAACAACAAGAACAGCTGAGTTCACGTCAGGAAAGCCAGCATAACAAGCTCCTCCAGGAGAACCAACAGCCTCTGTTCCTTTCCAGGTTTCCATCTTATGTTGTTGCCTCCACACCCAACATCATGCAGATTCAGTTCAGTTGGGTTTTACAAGTTGACCACCAGTTGTTGACCCACTAAATCCCCAAGAAGGGAAAACATGACATCTTCGGATAAGTGAAGCTAATAGAATTCCAGTTAGACATGATAAAAAAAAAAAAAAATCTATACCAAGGTATGTAAAAGTCAAGATTTCAGAAATTCAGCACAAGAACAGAATAATAAAAGCTGTTAGGGAAAACAAGCAAATATCCTATAAGGACAACTCATCAGAATCACAGCAGACTTCTCAACACAAACTTTTTTTTGTTGGCAGAACAACTCAGGTCCTTGCACTTGCGAGGGAAGCACTTATTCTACTGAGCCATCTCCCCAGCCCTCAACACAAACTTTTAAGTTAAGGAGAGCTTAGAGTGAAGTATTTGAAGCCTTCAAACAAAACAACCTCCAAATCAGATTGATGTGCTCCACAAAATTACCTTTCAAAATGAATGGATGTATAAGATACCTCCCTGGTAACTTGGTGAAAATTATTTTTGACTGTATTCATAATTATCCTGCTGATTTTATTATTTGCCCCATGCATGTTTAATAGTTTCTTTGGCTTTGTCTCCTCGAGATTTAAAACTATTCTGCCTACCCAAGATAAAAATGCATAGTGCCTATTGAGGGCCTTTAGATAGAAAATCTGGAGAGTATCTCTGACTTTCAGTTCACAACTATGACTCTTTTCAGCCTGAAGAGGCCAGAGCGGTCATCACCCATGATTTTCTCACAGTAGTATGGGTTACTTCTTCAGAAGTGGTAATATTGTAGGCAGATGAATTATACAGAAATATTATAGGCAGTCAGACAGGGCCAGGCCCTCAAGGAGGCAATATGGAAGACAAGGTGACTTGGCAACTTTGGAAGAGACAGACCCTCCTGATGTGGGCCAGACCTTAAGACAAAAAAGTAAACAAATATAGCTACATACTTCCCTAGGGATGGACATCAGAGATTGATTTTCTAAATAGGTGTCAATCACCTTGAAAGAGCCCAAATGAGTCACTAACCCAACCCTCAACACGAAGAGACCCTGTCCCACATTCATGCCCCCTTGCTACATGATTCACTTCCTTGTTTGGTACTGAATTTAATCAATTTTACCTGAGCAACAGTGCTTGTAATCTCATTGGTTGACTATAGTTTTGTCCCACATCATGCCTACCTCAGTGAGTCTCCAAGTTGTCCACGACCTTAGACCCACCTCACCACATGGTTTTCCTCTATAAAAGTCCCTGGAAAAGGCAGCTTCCTGGGAATAATCCACTCCGCACCCCCCCCTTCTGTCCCTCTCCAACAGGAGCTTTCTTTCTCCCAATAAGTATTTTGCTCTTTAAAAAAAAGATGCTTTGATAATAAAGAACACTTGAACCCATGCCAGCCCTACCCCCATGGTGGCCCACACCTGTAATCCTAGTTCTTGGGAAACTGTGAACAGGCAGCTCAATATGAATCTGGTCTAGAAGTGAGACCCTGAACGCCCTGTAGACCCTTCCTAAAATGCAAAAAAAACTTGAAAAAGTTCATGACCACCAAACTAGGACTTCAGACCTTAAGTCAAACAAGCAAACAAGTACAACTACATACTTCCCTGGGGATGGAGGACATCTTAGAACAAGATAACAGTTTTGAAGGACATTTTAGAACAAGATAAAATGCCAATTCTATGAGCCCTAATAGAATGAATCCACCAAGTAAGATGATCAATTAAACAGAGGAGAAAGAACAGAAATCCACAACAGGAAAATAATATGACAAAGATAAATCAATATATATCAATAATAAACTGATAACCATCAATTTATTTATATTAATTTTATTGAAATCCAGTCATCTTTTTTTTTTGACAGAACTGGGGATTGAACTCAGGCCCTTGTATTTGCCAGGGAAGCACTTATTCTACTGAGCCATCTCCTCAGCTCAATTTCATTGAGAAACAAATAGCAATGAGACAGTTTCAAAACAGGTTAGTAGGACACTTTCAATAATTAATAAATTGCATATTATTGTCTTTGTAGTAGTTATTTATAGTATAAGATGCAGACATGATATCCTGTCCAAACACTATTAGTACAAATCTTTCTTCTCATTGAATTAAGAGAAAGCTGTATTTCTATCCTAACTATTCTGTATATACACGTACAAAATAGTCCTTCATTTATATCCCCTTTTTTGTTTAGTTTGTCAGAGATGGGTATTCCATTGCCTTTAAGTATTGTAGGTACATGAATTCAATATAGTCCAGAAGTCCATAATAGTAGTGGGTTATCTGCAAGACTGGCAATGTCAGAAGTTGTTGACTTAAACTTTTTATAGCTCAGCATATTAATATGGCTTTACTTTTCATACCTCATTTTTGTACTCTTCTGCTTAATGGTTAAGACCAAGATAAAGCAAGACCTATATAACAAAAAAATGTAGCTTTTGTATCTGACAAGGTCAGTCAAATACCCTAGGATTTAGCCTGAAACCCTGTACCACTGTTTGTAGATCCTTTGTCAGTGTCAGCCATGTGAATGAGTCATGGCCATTGCTTGATCAGTTTGCTCTCTGTGAAAGCCTGAGAGAATGTTTTCTCTCCATGTGACTCTGCTTAGGCACAGTCTCCATCGTCGATCACTTTCCTTTGTAGCCCCATAATCTCCTTGATCTGAAACTTTGGGACATCACTGAGTTACAGGATTATAACCATCAATTTAAATGGTCTCATCAATCAAAAGATAGATTGACAGAATGTATCAAGAAACAAAATCCAACAATATGCCACACACAAGAAATATATTTAATTAAGAAATTCATAGTCTGACTATTAATGAATGGGAAGCAATACTCCATGGGATAGGAACCCAGAGAAAAAAGAGGTAGTTATTCTTTTTGTAAACAAAATAGATTTCAAGCCAAGACTGGTCAGAAGAGACAAAGAAGGTCACTACATACTTGTTAAGGGAACAAATCAAGAGAGATAGAAATAATGCATAGGCACCAAATGCTGGTATACCCAGCTATACAGAACAAAATTAATGAATATGAAAAATCAGATAAGCACTAAGGCAATTAGAATGTAGGGTATCAATGCCCTGCTACCACAAAGACAGATCAACTAAAAAAATCAACAGGAAATATCAGAGCTAAACCAAAACTTTGTTTTGTTGTTTTGGTTTTTTTTTCATCTTTTTGAGACAGGGTCTCACTATGTAGTTCAGGCTGGCCTTAAACTCACTTTGTAGTTCAGGCTGGTCTCGAACTCACAACAATCCTCCTGCCTCAGCCTCCCGAGTGCTGGAATTACAGGCATGCACCACCACGCCCGGCTAAACCAAAACTTTGAACAAATGGACTTAGTGGATAGAGAGATAACAATTGTTCTACCCCCACATCAGAATATACATTCTTCTCAAATGCACATGTGTCTTCAAGGAAGAGAGATTTAATTTATTCGTGATTTTAGTCCTTGATCAGATGGCTCCTAGGGAGATACATCACAGCAGAAGGGTATGGTGCAGCAAAGCTGTTTAGTTTATGGCATGCTGAAAACAGAGCAGGAGAAAATATCAGAGAGGAAAGGAAAGAGACCATAGACAGTACCAAAAGCCATAGCTCCATGACCCAGCCAGACACACCTAGGGACATGTTTTAGTAAAACTGACTTATCAGGATTAATAGTCACAGCAACCTAAAAACCTAATACGATCTAAATCTATTGTTCATTGACCATAGCAGAGACTAAAGGCAGGGTCCAGGGAAAATAATCTTGATTAGAATTGAAAAGGTCAACCGTAGAGAAGACATGAGGAGACAAGTTTACAAAGAAGACTGCCTGGAATTGTACAGAAGAGGACTGCCTGGAATTGTACAGTGTACGACATGTTGATCTATACACAAAAACCCTGTTGTGCTTCAGCATGCTTCCTTAAGGTTTCTAGGTGTGGAGCCTTGATAAATTGAAACTTCATATTTGGGTATTATAGGTGGTACTGTGACCTTCTAATTTCATCACATTAGGAACACATGGTGTTTGTCTGTTCTTTGTCCTGTTAAGATCAATTAGTGGGTTCAGGTATTGCCTGCTTGATCCATACATTATTAGGTCCCCATCAGCTTCTCCCCAGATAATCTTAACCAGCCTTTGATGGTCATCAGTCAGACATATTCCTGCTGACTGCAAAATTATGATATCCCTCTGACATCTATTACCTGGAATGTTTCTATAAGACCTTCTCCTCAACAACAATTTAGCTGTTTTGAAATATCCAGAAAAGACAAATGCTTGATTCTTTCCCTTTTTAAACCAGTTTTCAGAGCAATGAGTTCGTTCCCTAGCAACCTGTAAAGGTGACCTGTGAGAGGAATTTTTCCTGGTGTAATTATAAACTTGTGGATTATAACATATTTGATGTATTTCAATCCATTACAGATGCTCATATTTTTCTATCTTTGAACAGCGGGAGTCCTTTCCATTAACTCCTAACTTAAATCTTTTGGACATGAGCCAGTTATCTCGGGAAGCTTTGTTGCTTTCCAGTAGGGAAAAAAATGCCCATTCCTTCCCCAGCCCTAGAATCAGAGACTATCTAGGGAAACCCTGGCTCCTTTAGTGACAAATAGAATACTGAGCTCAGCATCTAGTGCTGGGATATTTGTTTCCTCTAGGATAGTCAGTGTTTCTAGACCATTTCAGTGGTCTGAGCACCCTTATGTTCTCACCTTCACAAGCCACTCTCCTCTGCTTACTCTATCTCTAAATGAATAGAGTGGACAGCTCCTTTCCTCGCTGTCCTACATCCTCAACACTGTAGCTTCCTTCTGTGTGTTCTTCAGGTCTTTATGCTAATGCCTTATCCCCAGTGAGTCCATCCCCAAGCACCCTAGCCAACAATGGCAATGGGAACTCTTCCCCTCACCAATATTGTTTGTCCAACTTTCCTACCTGAGTTTTATCTGTAGCTTCTAATACTTTACCACTGTGTACTGCTTACTAATTCTTTGTTTGATATCTGGTTACCCAACTGGAATGTCATCCAAAGAGGGCAGAAATTTTTGTCTGTTTGGTCTGAGTCATAGCCTTGTTTCCTTAGAACAGGTTTGGCACAGAGAATAAACTGAGAGGGGATGGGGCTCCTGTAATGGATCTAAGTCAAACTATTTTTCAATATTAAATTCCTTTGGCAAACACAAATATGCAGCAAAAATTTCTACTAAGTGATGACATAGGACTGGTTTGGGTCCACACATTAGCTTCATGGGGCTATCATAGGACCTGGAAATTGTAGGCTACACCTTAGTTACTTTTCTCAATGCTTAAATGAAATACCAGACACACAAGGTTAAAGGAGGAAAATTTTACTTTGGCTCATGGTTTGTGGAGGTTTCAGTCCAAAATTGCTGCTTCAAGGCAGGCTGGCCGAGCAGGAGGGCATCACAGAGCAGGCAGGAAGCAGCAGCAGATCAACAGCAAGGAGTAAAACTGCTGCAACAGCTTTCTTTCTGTCCCTTTATTTTCTATCCAGGTTGTAAACCTATTGACTGGTGCCACCCCCACCAACAGAGGACACTCTTACTCCTATCATCACACCATTAATCCCAGAGTCATATCCTTGATCCCAGAACCACACATCCTAGATTCAGTCACCTCCAAAAGCCCCACCTAGCCCTCATGCTTGCACGAAACTTCAGGGGAACATCTAGACATAAACCACTGCAGAGTGAAGTGAGACATGTGAGAGAAGACTAAGAATGTTTTATGTCTTCTTGAGATTTTGTTTGGAGGTTTTAGCAGGGGAGCACAACTACTTGAGTCACTTGGCCAAGGAAATAGTCCTCCTCAGTCGGGATGATCATCTCTTCCACCAAGCACGAAGCTTCAAGAGAGTTGCACATGGCAGTGAGGGAGGAAGTGGACACCTAGCTGGCCAGCCAGCCAGACAGGCTAAATCAATTCTGGTGATTAGTGGGGTGACAAACATCACTGCCAAATCACTTTCACATCTAGCTCTGTATCTTTTTGTAACTGTTGTTCTCCCTCCCCCCGCCTCTCTGTCGCTCTCCTCCCCTTGCCTTTCCTTCCATCCCTCTTTCATGAGAGAAGCAGATTTTGAGGGTCAGATCAGAATTTAGATTTGCGAGGCCATCAAGGCAAGCTGGAGCCACCAAGTGGGGAGTTAAATAGATGGATTTCATCTTTGATCTGTTGTGTATAAAAACCAATCATATATGTATGCCATCATCTCCAAAGTACTTTAAAGCAAAGACAATAAGACAATCACAGATAATAAGACAAATATCCAGAATAATTTTTTTCTGGGGTGCATTTTATTGGATTAGGGGTGGGAGCAGACAACAATTTGGCCCATTTCTGATTGGTTCCTGAATGAGCAGTATTCAGGTCTCTTGGATCTACAAGTAACACTGAGACATTAGAGAGGCAGAGATTCTCTTCTTCAGGAGTTTCAGTAATACCTTTCATTCCTGGGAGCCACCTCTTCTGGATCTCCTCCTCTGGGAGGCAAGGGGAGGTGAGTGTCTCAGTGATGACATGTGAGGTAGAAGAGGTGCTTTGCAGGGAGAGCGTGGTGGTCCCCATCTGGGCCCGGGCTGGTGTATATCAGATGTCTGCCTGCACTTCAGGTCTACATCTGCTTCTCCTCAACATGGCATCCCTTTCACTTCCAAAGTGGCCTTCATCCTGGGATCTGTCCCCACGTACATCTGATCCTCATGTTCCCAATTCTGGGATCACAGCCCCTCCACAACAAAACCAAAGTTTAATAGCTTGACTAAAAGAAATTTGGAATTACAAATAATTTCTACCATGACACATATGAAGACTAAAATAAATCTCTACTTTAGCCTGTCCCCTTTTTCTTGGGCATAAAGGCTCCAAAACTATATGATCTTAAACTAAGGAGCTGGGAGGTGCTGAATCCTGACCCTGGTCTAACGAAGGTCCATATAAAATGCAAGGAGAGCATGCTCTTTCACTAGAGCTATTTCCTTGAGCACCCTTGTAATCAAACAACTGCTTGATCCTAGTTTCTAGTCAGGACTTTTGTCTCTGGGGTCTTGCCCATATGTTTAGTACAAGACAGTGGAGTATAGTCATGGTTCCTGGCCTCAGAAAATATCATCAACCAAAAAACTCAATGCTCTGTAGACACAGAAGCCCTTAGATCTTCTTAAACAGAGACAATCATGCTGGAAAGAACTTATGAAGTGCTCAAATTCTTTGACACTTAGAAATCTGCACCCTAACTGTGACACATTATAAAATGTATAATAAAATATATAAAATCCTCTCCTCTCCCCTCCCCTCCCCTTCTCCATCATTCTCTCATCAGTCCCTCCTAGGGTATTGAGCCCTAGGACTTCAAACTGAGCTTCATCCCAAGGCTGGTTTGCTTCTTCCTTCCTTCCTTCCTTCCTTCCTTCCTTCCTTCCTTCCTTCCTTCCTTCCTTCCTTCCTTTTTATTTTAAGACATCATCTTGTTAAGACCTTAAATTTCCCAGGCTGAGCTTGAGAAGGTGGGACTTGAGAAAGCCCAAGGCAGTGGCTCCAAATTCTGGAGACGAACCTAGGAGTCTTCTCTCCTGTCTTTAAGAGTTGTGACAACTCCGAGTATTTTTAAAACAAAGACCATTTGTATTTTCTTAACAGGAGTTGGGAGAAGGGAGTATAGTCAAGGCTAGAGGGGTATTGGGGAGAGGCAGATTTTGGATTCTGGCACCTTTTCTTTGGTATTCACCGTCTATGTGAGAAGGAAGGGATAGAAAGGAACTTTGTTTATTCTCAGAGAAATGTTTCAAGGTAGATTTGCATTCTCAGGTCAGCAGAATTTGGGATTTAGCTCTAATAAAATCTTATTTTGGGAAGCAATCTCTCCCTAGTTGCTAAGCTTTCTGGTTCAGTCTAGAATTGTTCTAACCATACCAAAACCAAAGTTACTGTTGTTTTTCAGTAAATAGCACTTTGAATAGAAGAAGTAAGATGAAGAGAAAGAGAAGAAAAGATGTTTCTTAAAGTTACATCTCTAATCAATTATGGATTGCTTTTCACTGTGTTACCCCTTTCCTGTGACTCTGAGAAAGCTGGCATTTTAGAGTGTGAAATCTCTGGATTAGAATTCCAGCTCTCTTATTGGACAAATAAGTGCTCTGAACATTGTCTTCTTCAGGAAAGGGAGATATTACTGACCACCTCAGTGTTAAAGTTAGGATCAGATGAAAGCATTTGTGTAACTCAATAAGCACTTTTTATACTCATTATATGATGGGAAAAGGAATAAAGTAATCTTTGGGCTAATGGATTCTGGGCAATTGGAGAGGTAAGGGCTGACTAGACTCACAGCAAGAGGAAGATGGAAGAGTGGACGATTTGGCAGAGACCAAATTTGGCCAGTTTTCCAGCCTGAGGACGATGGCAAAGGCTAATTCTGGGAATCCTGATGTTCAAGGTGTAACTGTGTTCAAACAACATTACTCTGACACTTTATTAAAAGGCAAAGAAATTTTTACACTATTGCAATAGGTCCCTTCCCTTCTCTTCCTCACTGCCTCTTTTTCCCTCTCCTCTTCTTTCCCTTTGCCTTCTCTTTTTTTCCTCCCCTCCCCTCCCATCCCCTCCTCATTAAGCACGTAATGAAATTGAGACGCTAAGAGATAAGAAATTGAATAAGATTCAAGTTTCCTAAAAAAATAGAAATATACCCTGGTTGAAAGTTTTTTTTTTTTTTTCAAATCAGATTAGTAGAGCAGATTCAATAATTAATGCATTATATATTGTTTTCTTAGCAGTTATTTTTTGTACAAGGTGCAGACATGATATTCTATTTACAAACACTATTGAAGCAGATCCCTCTATTCACTGAATTAAGAGAATGTAGCTTTATACCTATCTTTTTTTAAAAGCTGATTTATAGTACAGTTTTAATAATTAATATTTTTTACATTGTTATCTTCCTAGTGGTTATCCATAGTACAAGAAGCAGACAGGATATCCAGTCCAAATGCTATTAGTGCAAATCTTTTTCATAGAATTACGTGAAAATAGCTACATATTTATCCTAACTGTTTTGTATATACAAATACAGAATGGTCTTTCCTTTGTATCCCCCCTGTTTTTTTGTTTAGTCCTGTCAGAGATGGGTATTCTTTTGGCATTCAATTATTATAGGTGCTTGAATTCAGTGAAACAATCCAACACAGTCCAGCAGTCCACTGTAGTAGTGGACTGCTATTATCCACAGAAGTTGTTGACTTGAACCTTTTACAGCTCAATATATTAATATGGCTTTACTTTTTATACTTCATTTTTATACTTTTCTGCTGGATGGTTAAGACCGAGATAAAGCAAGGCCTATATAACAAGAAATGTAACTTTTGTATCTGATGAGGTCAGTCAAGTCCCCTCAGGGTTTATCCTATAACTGTACCTCACTTGGTAGATCCTTTGTCAGTGTCATCCTGGGTGAAAGTTTATGCCTTTGGAAGTACAAGTGCAAGGCAGCAAGAGTGAGCAGAGGGGAAAAGGATACAGGGGAGGCTGAAAAGCAGCACAAAGAGATGAGTCCCCATGCTGGCCACACCCAGTCTGACTCATAAAGCTGACCCATGGTTACATCACAGGAGTGGTGCTTGAAAAATCTCCAAGTGAGCTGCAGGGAAAGGTACTTTAGAACATGAGAGAGAAGGAAGGGACTTGCTGCCATCTCTTTTTGTTACTTGTCTCCTATTGACCCAAGTTTGTCCTGCAATGAGTCAATAATGTCCTCTAGCCTCAGATCATGTCATGTGGCCTCTTGGGTAGGTACTGGATAAACTAAATTTCGTACTCGGGTTGGCTCTTCATCAGGCTAGAAGTGGTAGCAGAGGCGATAACCCCAGAAAGGTAGTGTCTGGTATGGGCCATATTGTGGGAACTGAGGCAAAGCCAAGGGGACTAGAACAAAGATGCAACTGACAGATGAGTGTAAAGCACATGAATGGTATGTGGTGGTGTGGTACAAAATGTAGATGACCAGACTGTAAGATCAGACCGTTTGAACTCAATAAGCTATAGCTGTCTGAGAAGTCCTAGGCATATAAGCATTTGTGATTGTGTTTATATAAGACCAATTTAGGTTATCATCCAGTATTACTTTATTTTATTGCTCATGCCATAATTATTTAACTGTGACCACTGAGATCTCTCTGTAGGATCTCGTGCTCTTTTGTGGATTTATTATAGGATTTCTTTTTAGCACTTGATTTTACTAGCACTAGAAGATACTACAGGCTTATCTTGTACATTTCCTTCCTCAGGCCTACAGTTTTTTGTTGTTGTTGTTTCTTTTTGAGGAATAATAATACTCAAGAAGCCAAGATCTATGTGAATTGTGTCATCAATTCCAGGTTGTCTCAGCTGATAACTTCTATTGGTGTATGACAATCAGGAAGCTCTTATAAGCTTACAAAAATAGTTTTAAAATCAGAACAAGTGGCAAATACCTGTCAAGCCAGCATTCAGGAGGGCTGAGGGAGGAGAATCATGAATTCGGGCCCAGCCTCAGCTTTACAATGAGTTCATGTAGATTATACAATAAGACCCTGCCCCAACCAAACCTGAAATGGACAAAAAAAAAAAAAGAAAAAAAAAAGAAAAAAAAAGAAAAGAAAAAAGAAAAAAAAATCAGAGCCATATCAAATTCTCTGGCCATTCAATCTTAGTCTTTTTTGCTTTCTATGTTTCCTCTATCTATTCCTTTGTGCCAGTCTAGTATAATTTGCCCTCCTAGTCTTTCCTTCCCTTTCTCTGCTCTCTGCAGCATGGGGTAGCTCCCTTCAGGGTTTCCAGGACCTTAGCATAGTGTTTAGGACTGGCCCAAGATGTGCTCCTCCACATGCAGAAACACTTCCAGTTTCTGCCTCACAACTCACTGTGATTCCACTGTGGAACTCATCTTCTAGGCTCTGATGACATCACTTCTGTCCTATGTCCCTGTTCCTACACATATTGGTGACTTCTGGCTGTGATCTCATGTCCTTGATAGACTCGGCTTCTTTTATCACATAGGTTGCCATTTCTCTGAATGAATTCTCTGTTTAAAGTCTATTTTATTTTTATTTTTATTTTTTTTTAAATTTTTTTAATTTATTTGTTACAGTGTCTCGCTACACATCACAGACTCTTTTTTGTGTGTGTGTGGGGAGGTGGTCAGCTCAGCCAGCCCTGTGGGGAGGGGCTGGCATGGCATGTGGTGCTGGGGATCGAACTGCGGTCCTTGAGAGCTTGCCTAAGCTTGCCAAAGCAGGCGCTTTAGACCGCTGAGCTATCTTGCCAGCCCCTAAAGTCTACTTTATTACCTACTTTCCTAGTAAGTCACCCAGTCATACAGACAGTTTATTTAGAAAGTGACCTCAGGAATACCAGTGATCTGGGTACAAACAGGAAGGAGGGAAAACCCAAGCTGTGGGCACTGGGACTCTCCTCCAAGACTCTAGAGAAAATAAACCTCAGAATACTCTGGCTTGGGGCTGGGGAGATGGCTCAGTGGAATAAGTGCTTCCCTGGCAAGCACAAGGGCCTGAGTTCAATCCCCAGTTCCGCCAAAAAAAAGAATACTCTGGCTCTTCCCAAATGTTCAAGGGTCACCCAAAGGTGAGTGACCCTCATACTTCTAAGCTTTAACACATGTCTAATTGGCTTAGTGGAACCCCACAGGGCCCATCCATTCAATTCCCAAATCAACAGGTAGCTGAGACAAAATGTTGGTAGAGTATCAGCCTAGTAATTAGCACAGCAATAATTAGAATTGCTGCTGCTGCTGCTGCTGTTGTTGTTGTTCTTCTTCTTCTTGTCCTTCTTCTCCTTCTTTCTTTCCTTCCTTCCTTCCTTCCTTCCTTCCTTCCTTCCTTCCTTCCTTCCTTCCTTCCTTCCTTCCTTCCTTCCTTCCTTCCTTTAACTTATGAGATGGGCCAGGAGGACACAAGGCAAATGCAGAGCTGTCCAGTGAACAGGTAACCTATTGGTTAGTGCTATGACTCGGGGATCTATTGTAGCCCTATTTTACCTTCATTTTTTAATCTTTCTGATCAAACTCACATACATGAAGGTTTCAAAAACTACCATGCTTAAAAACCATTCTGTTAGAAGTTGGACTCCATGGCACATGCTTATAATCCCAACAACTGAGAAGGCTAAAACAGAAAGATCACCAAATTTGAGGTCCACCTGAGTAACTTAGTGAGATCCTATTTCAAAATTTAAAATGTAGCTAAGTCAACCCTTAGTCCCACAAAAAATGTAACAACAACAACAACAACAACAATATTAGGAGTCTAGGGTCAGCAAGGTAGCTCAGTGGGATAGAGTGGCTGCTTGGGCTTGCTTAGTCAAGCCTAGGCAAGCAGGGATCACAGCTTGATCCCTGGCACCACATGCCACACCAGCCCTGCCCCCAAAGTGGGCTAAGCTGGCCAGAGTCCAGGCAAAGTGGAACAGCCCTGTAATCCCATCTCTGGTGAGACTGAAAGCAAAAGGATCACAAGTCCAAACTGCATCGTGAGATCCTGTAATAACCAAATACATTAAAAAAATTAAGAATCTATTAGATCCACTGATTGTCTTTACATGCAAAAATTCCCTTTGCAAAGAAAGGCTTTCGGGTAATTCCTGTAACTGAATAAGGCAATACACACCTATATACTGGTTGAATTATTTTCATCTAGATCAAGAAGGTCATACTCTGCACAAGTATATAGCAGAGTATATACCAGAGGCTGGTAAGCAAATGTAACCTTCTAGTAAAAACCACAATAGTGATGATTTTAAGTGAATGGAAGTTCTTTACCACAAATATTTTAACAAAGGAAATTTGCTCTACTAAATGTTCACAGCTTCAAGGCTACAAATCAACAGTCTTTAGGAGAGAATTATTGAAATTCAACTCTCCAACAAGAAAGATTTGTCCTTTTACATAATCAGAAACCTAATCACATGATGCCAAACTCAATGAAAATATAGCTAATTTAAATTTTACAACACATAGCATGTAAACTGTTACTGACCTCCCTTGTCATTCTGTAATCAGCACTTTGCATTTTTGAAGAATTTATGTCCATTTGTTTTTACTCAGTTTCTCATTAAATATCATTAAAATTGGTGGTAGAAAATTCAGCAATGGTATTAACCCAAATTGAATCAACATTTAAAAAGGGCTGTTTTTAGCTCTTTGAAGCTTCCAAATCCAGCCCTAGCCCATAATCCTGAAAGAAAGTTGCTGATTCTGAAGGCTGAAGAAAGAAAAGGCTATATTTTAGCAGAGGGGCACAAGTAGCTAAAGCCAAGAATATCAGCTGACAGCCCAAGGACCAGATGGTCATACACTGTATTTAGGGTTTTCATTTGGCCTCCATCGAAAAGTCAGCAGTTTCACAAATATAATGAAATTTCTTGCTTTTATAGAAAAAATTGGCAGCTCCTTCAATCTTGGCCTGCAATCTTACATGACAGTGGCAGAAGCTAAGCATCAGTGGCCCTTTGGCCTAGACATCTGGCCTCCCTTGGGACACAGACTCCATGTTACTCACTCCTCAGTGTGTTTCAGGTTGGCTCTGTTACCTAGGGGATGGCCCTAAGACTAGATCAAAGAACACACACACACACACACACACACACACACACACACACACACGTGATACTTTACACACATTTTTACATTCTAAATTTTACCCAGTTCCCTCAGTTCCTGGTTCTGTGTCCTTGCAGCCATTGCTCAAGTGTTTTATCCACCTGAAATGTTCTTCATTCACTTAGTCAATTTCTGCATTTTTCTTTTTCTTTCTTTCTGTGGCATGGGGGATTGAATTTATGACGTTGCACTTTCCAGGCAGAGACTTATGCTGTTGAGCTATATCCCTGGCTCCACTTGGCCAACTTTTGCTCATCCTTCATGATGTCACTTCTGGAGGAAGCTTCCATGGCACCAATGAGGCATAAGGATTCAACTGGTCAGATCAGAGAAATACCAAATAATAGTGGTTGTAAAGAAGCAGGTGTTTGTGTTCTTTCATGGAAGAATCCTGCCCAGTGAAGCACCTTTCAGAGTCCTGGATCTTCTCTGTAATGGTCTACCTGTTAGGCACATGTCTTACATTATTTTCTCATTGCTGGGAGAAAACACCCAACACCTACAAGTTAAAGGAAGAAAGATTTATTTTAGCTCACAATTAGTAGAGGTCTATAGTCAGCTGGATCCAGGGCAAGGTGGCATGGCAGAGGAGAAATAGACCATGGCAGGGCAGGCAGGGCAGCAAGCAGTCAGTGTTCCTTCCTTCTTTTTCTTGTAGTCCATCCAGGCTACTAGCGTATTGGTTGGCACCATCCATGATCAGGGTGGGCTGCCCACTGACCACACCCAGAAGCACACTAAACCAGTCAGTGGACTAATCCTATTATCATATGTCCTTAATCCAGTATCATATGCCCATGATCCAACCATCTCCCCAGAGTCCCACCTATGAGGGGGCTTTGGAGAACATTTAGGTATAAGACATGACAGAACAGTAGGTACAGTACCTAGGGCCTGTGATATTTTTAGCAGCCCAAGAAAATATTTTAATTTCATTTACAGCCAGAAATAAATGTAAGAGTAATGAATACATAAAAATTAACCCAAGCCGGGCATGGTGGCGCATGCCTGTAATCCCAGCACTCGGGAGGCTGAGGCAGGAGGATTGTTGTGAGTTCGAGACCAGCCTGAGCTACAAAGTGAGCTTAAGGCCAGCCTGAACTGCATAGTGAGACCCTGTCTCAAAAAGACAAAAAAAAAAAAAAAAAAAAAAAAAAAAAAAAAAAAAAAAAAAAATTAACCCAACCTGAATTATATTGACAATTATACTAATGTAGTAGTAAAACATAATTTTTATTTTCACACTGGAAAAGGAAGCTCAGAAGGGCAAAAGTTCCTAGGGCTTCCCAGAATCATAGTGCAACACTGTCACCATCTTGGGTTGTTTCCCTCATCCACAGGGACCATGGGTTCATGCTGATCCAGTTGCACACTGGAGGATGGGAAAGATAAGATACTCTTGCTAAGTAATCTGAAATTTGTACTTGTTATTTTTCCTTACAAGCCATTGTTCAAGTTTTAATCCCATGATCACCATCAGCTATCAGGAGGCTGAAAGTACAGCTATATTTGGAGTTGTTGGGGCCCATTTGCAGTAGCTATTGTAATGTAGGAAGGGAGTGCTGTTAGGAAAACATACTCTTGGTGATCTTTCTAGGTACTCCATGGATCCATTGGACTGAGTTCCAAGGTAGACAAGAAAGTCTGGGTAAGCTGGAGCTAGGTTGTTCTGCTCTCTACTGTACCTGTAGCACTTAGCCTAGAGTCGGACACACCAGTGATTGAAAAAGGTCTGCAATAGCACATCTTCCTAACATTAATGTTTAAAAACATTAATTTTTAAACTTCAGCCATCCTGTGACGGCTTGATAACCAGAAATGTAGAGTTTCTGCCCTTTCTTTGTGTTCCATACATTTTAGCCTGTTTTCTTTGTTCCTACTCTAATTTTCTTGTGGAATCAGCTATAAATGCTAATATTTGACACCAAAGAGTAAGTTACTTTATACTGGAAAGTGAACTACACTGATAATTTTTTGTTTGTTTTGCCATACTGACCTATTTTTTTCAAATTTTAGTTTTTGATAAAATACAAAATTAAACATAGAGCACAAAATTTTCTGAGTCATTTTTAAGCGTAAACAGTTCAGTGGTATTTGTAACTCTATTTGTTGTCCAACCCATTATCACCATCTATCTCTAGATCTCTATATCATCCAAAATGAAATTCTGCATGTTAGATATTCATTCCCTGTTGTCCCCTTCCTCATCCACTGACAGCATCCATAAATATACTGGTATGTGTCTCCATACCAGTTATCCCAGTGCTACATATTAGCCACCCCAAAACATCATGCTTTACGCTAAAGGCCATTTATTTGTTCACCATTCTGCAACCAAACTGGGCTCAGCTGGGTGATTCTGCTGGTGTCTCCAGCAGTGACTCATGTAGTCATGCCATGGCTGGAGAGGGACAGCAGTGCCTTGGGTGGTGTCACTCACGTATTTGGGGTGGTGATGCTGACTGTCAGCTGGGGCACTTTCTACACCATCATTCCACAGTCTGACTTGGGCTTCATTATTTGGCAGCACAAGGTTTTAGAAGCGGGAAAGTAACAACTACAAGGCATATTGTAGCTTGGCTCTAGAACTCACAGGGCTGTGGACTTTCATGATGGAAGAGCAGCAAGGCAGCTTCTTGGAGCCTCTGTTGTAAGGTACTAACTCCATTCCTGAAATCAGAGTCCTCATGACTTAATCCCAAAGGTTCCATATCCTAGTGTCATCACTTTTGGGGCTAGGATTTCAACATATATATTTGGGCGAGGGGAACCCAAGCATTCATATCATAGCAGCCTCTTCTGAGAAATTATTCATGCAATTCACTGTAATTTATTGAATAACAATGAAGTGGGTAATTACAATGTTCATGTTACAGTTTCTAAAAGTTAAGAGAGAATGAAAGAAATTAACTGGTGCTGAATTCCTGACATCCTGTACTATGTGGACAATAATTTTAAAAGTGTTTGTGATAAGTAATGACAGCTGCAGACTATTTTGACCAACAGTCTATAATGATGACTATGGTCTGATGACCACAGATCCCAACTGCCAGTAAGTTGCAAATGGCCAGGTGTATGCTCTAGCCAGCTAACGGAACTCCATCTCTGTGTCTTTTTTTCCTCAAAACTGATTGGACCCAGGGTTTCACACACATATTGTGCAAGTGTACTACCACTGACCAGCATTCCTAGACTCCATAATATTTTTAAGAGTAGAGACATTTTATTAAATATTGAAGCAATAAGTATGTAATTGGCCCTATCAACATCAAAGTCTTTTCAGAAAAGAATTTAAAACTAGAAATAGAGAGCACTTACAAATAAAGTCTAAACAGACTATGTTAGTTACTTTTCCTGTTGCTGAGATAAAATACTCAGCACCCAAAATTAAAGGAAGAAACTTAAAGGAAGTTTATTTAGCTCACAGTTTGTAGAGGTTTTGGGCCATAATCAGCTGGCTCCAAGGCAGGGTGGCATATGAAAGAAGGGGAGCAGTTCATGGTGGAATAAGACAGCAAAAGGTACAAGCATGGAGAGAGAAACAAACCTCTTTCTGCCCCTTTTATCTTATTCAGACTGTTGGGATTAGAGTAATACCACCATAATCAGTGGACTGATCCAGCAATCATCCACCTTTAATCCCAGCACCCTAAATGTCAGCACTGGACTACATAAATCAATAATATGTTCTAGCTACAGCCACCTCAAAAAAAAAAAAAAAAAAAAAAAAAAAAAAAAAAAAAAAAAAAAAAAAAAAAAAAAAAAAAAAAAAAAAAAAAAAAAAAAAAAAAAAAAAAAAAAAAAAAAAAAAAAAAAAAAAAAAAAAACACCAACGAAACAAAAATGATGACATGAGGCTTTGGCAAACATCTAGATGCAAACCATAACATTTTACCCCTGGATCCCAAAAGATTTGTGCATGTCCCTTTGTATAAAAATATTTAGTTCATCTCCAAGTATTACCAAAGGCCTAAGTTTCAACACTGATGAAATCTCAAAATCCCGTTTCCTCTGAGATGTAAGGCAAACTCTTAGCTGTGTGTATCTATCCAATTTAAAAGAAAGTTAAACACTTCCAATGTTCAGTAGCAGAAAATAGATATTTTCATTGCAGAAGTTGCAAACAGAGAGACACAAAGGAATGGGACCAAAGCAAGTCCAAAATTCAGCAGGACAAACATTAAGTCCTATGGTTCTATATGCAGCATCGGAAGCAATCTGTAGCAAAATGTGAACTCCAAAAGGCCTGAGTGGCTTTGCCCTTAAGGCATTTCCAGTGGATGTAGCTCCATGGTTTCTCTCTTGGGCTGGCTTTGCTTCTTCCTTGCAGTTTTCTCCAGACTATCCAGGTTTTTCAGTTCTCCAAACTTCTGAGGTCTTCTCTGAACCTTTGACTTTACACTCACAACTTTATGCACTGCTCTTTCAGAGGCACACTGTCTTTCCTCCCAGACCTTCTGAAACCTGGGTGGGAGTCTTTTTTGACCTCATAACTCTTCCATTCTGCATCCATCTAAAACCATCACCACAAGGGTGACATCAAGGTCTGCTGACATTTGGAGCAGTAGGAAGGCTTCTCTATTGTTGCTGTAGGGGGTGAAGTGCATGGATTACTGGGCACCCTGAATCCAATTCTGGGGAGCAAGTTCTCTGTGCTGCCATCATTCTGGAACATGGTGCTCCATGACTGTCTTCTCAAAGCAAAGTCTTTCACTTTTTGAGGCTGCAGAGGGTGGAGTTCTGCTGTTTCTTGTGACGCCCTGGGGCCATCTTTACTATGTCCTGTTTCTTCTCAGGAATCAATATCCTCTGCTTTATTTTTGCAGTCCATAGCTTTACTGGACCTTTCTTTCTGGCCAAACTCACAATATTTTACATCATTCTTCTGGATTCTTTGCTCTTGATTCCCAACATAAGTCTGGTTAAAAGCCCTCAACAACAGCCATGTCACTGCCTCAACATTAACTGCCTTGAAATTTCTTCTACAAGATTAATCTTCACCCTAAATCTTGGCCTCAAGCAAAGTCTGTGAATATGAGAAAAATGCAGACAAATGTTCTGCCAAGCCATTACATTGTCTAGAGGTCAACAGCCAGTGCAGTCCTTCTTCCCAACAGAAACCCCTCCTTAGTCTGACCTTTATGGGCAGGATTTCAATCAGCCTTCTGGTCTTCTAAGCTCTGACCACAATCTCCCAGTCTAAAGAGCCTAAGGAATTCCAGCTCTGCTTTTTCAGCTGACACCTCTGAACTTTTCCAAACTTCTCACAAGCCATTCCCAAAGGCTTTTGATCCACATGGTCAGATATAATGACAGCAATGATCCCACTTCTCTGGCACCAAAGTATTAGTCACTTTTCTCATTGCTAAGATGATACCTAACACCCAAAATTAAAAGGGAAAGATTTATTTAGCTCCTAGATTAGCTCCTAGATTGTAGAGGTTTCCATCATAGTCATCTGGCTTTTACCTGGCATGCTTAGTTCAATCCCCAGCACCACACACACACACACACACACACACACACACACACACACACGCGCGCGCACACACGTGGCTTCAAGGCACGATGGCTTAGCAGAAGGGAATTCCACAGGAGAAACAGTTCATGGTGGCAGAAGACAGCAAAAGCAAGCCAGGGAAGGGGGAGACAAGCTCTTTCTGCCCCTTTTATCTTTTCCAGATTTCTAGGATTAGGGTGGTGCCAATCCAATCAGTGGACTGATCCCAGTGGTCACCCACCCTTAATCCTAGCATTGAACCATTAATCAATTACAAACTATAGGTTCAGCTACCACTGAAAAATCCCCATCTAAAAGTGCGTGAAGCTTTAGAGGAACATCTAGACACAAACCATAACAGAGACGATGGGCATTTTGATTTTCTTCAAATTCTTGAAGAAACTAGAATTTCTTCAAGAAGAAATTCTTGAAGCAGCATTTCATGGAAGAAATCAAAGAAGGGAGAACTCTAACAGTAGAGTGGTAGACTCATGCTGCTGTGTGATCCTAGACAAGTTACTTACCTTCGCTGAATTTCAGTTACCTAAAAGTGTTATTTTGAGAACCAAATGAGATAATGCATACAAAAGTTCTTATGGGCAAACCTTGTACACTTAAGCTATCATGCAGCAGTTGTCTTTATATTCCACATTCTTATCAAAGTTAATTAGCACTAATGGACTACCAGACAAAATGTGGTGTGCCAAAATGCACAGTGACATTTGACCAGCTACAGGTCTTTCTTGGAAAGTCTGTTCCTGTTCTTCCTGTACCTGTGTGGTACCACTGATGCTGATTTGGGCCCAGCTCTCTACTAAGCATGGCACAGACTAAGGCTTGGCCTTTGGAAGGTAATCCAGCCTGGAGCAGTGTGTCCTACAGAGCAGAGCCTGACTCCTTCCTCAGCCCACTATCATCAGGACACCGTCATGCCCATCCAGTGACCTGACAGCCCGTTTTTGTGGCACAGAGGGAGCACCAAGTGGAAGAGTCACAGAAGAGACCACAGAACACAGAGCCTCCAGAGCTCAGCACACTTACCATCTGCTCCTCAACAGAAAAAGTTTGTCAACTCCTGGTGTAGGTATTGTTTGATACCTTTTTAATACTTGCATATTAAAAAGTAAGTGGAGAAGAAAGATTTGCAGAGAGAAGTAAGAGAATAGAACACACAACAGAATATCCAGGCACAGAAAACAAGAGAACAAGGGAGGAGGGACAAAGCTGCCTGTCCAAGGCTGCAGGGTCCACCTCCAGGGGCAGCTCCCAGTGCAGAGAGTGTTGGTGTTGGCAGAGGCCTCTGTTCTTCCTAGCGTGGGCTTCCCTGAGGGCCTCCTGAGTGTCCTCATAAGATGACAGATGGCTTCTGCCATCAAGAGGTGCTTGATCCAAGCAGGAGAGAAGTATGAACTACAGAGCTTTCGACAACCTAATTCTTAAAGCTATCCACTGATGCTCCCTCCATCCTACTGGTGACAGAGGTCAAGCCCATTTTGGGTTGGGAGACCCCACTCCTGCATGCGTGACTTCCTGTGGCCTGTGAGTCACTTTGCACTACCTTCGAGGAGTTCAGGAAAATTCTCTTTCCTTTTATAAGAAACATGTCCATTTTTTCCTTGAGGTAACATGTACATTTCAACAAATGATTATGAAAGTGATGCAGGGAGAAAAGGACACTGTAATTTGGCCCTTACTTCATATCAAATGCAGGGCTTTCTGAGGTCTTACCCTGCCAGGTGCATGCCTGGGGGTTTCTTCCCAGCCTGTGACCTTTCACACTAGTGATTGCTCAGTGAGTGTCAGGCTCATGGAAAAACAGACAAGGTCTCTACTCCCAGGAGTTCACTGTCGAGTATGGGAGAGAGACATCAAAGAAATACAGGATGTACTTGTTATTTACCATTAGAAAGATAATTAAAGCTGGATAGGTGTATGTGCTATTTTATTTTGATTTTATTTTTATTAGAGGTAGTTATAGTACATAATATTTACCTTCCGTATGGAGTTGTTTTACATACATAACACATCATAATTCCTTTTTTTCAATTCCCTCTCCCTCTCTTCCCTTCTCCCTCCTTCCATCTTTGAGAAAGATTTATGCCCCTGCTTCCTATTGTTCATCTTTTATTTTGCTTTTTATTTATATTTTATTATTCTTAACATTATAGTCTCAAGGTACATTCATGGCACTTCTGCAAAAATGACATTTGACCCAGGACCTCAGTAAAAAGGGGGGGTGGACTATGAGAATATTGCAAGCTGAAACAGTTCACTGTGAAGTTAAAACATGGGCAGAAGGGGTAAGTTGTACAGTCAGAAGAGTCTTTAGAGATGATACTAGAATGTGTCTATAGCTAAGGATCAGGTTGGTATACTCGTGGTGCCCTGAATCCCAGACCTCAGGTCTGCTTCCTTGCACCAGAAGGAAAGGGAAGATTCAAACTCATAGGAAGTAGAGGGATGGTGAGATAGCTCAGTGGATTGAAGTGCCTGCTTAGGTAAGCTTAGGCAAGCACAGGGACCATGGTTCGATCTCCAGCACCACATACCATGCCAGCACTGCCCCCAGGGCAGGCTGAGCCAGCCACAGAGTCCAGGCATTGTGGTGCATTCTTATAACCCCAACACTGGGGAAGCTGAAAGCAGGAGGATCACCATGAGTCCGAGCTATGTAGTGAGACCCTGTAACATCCAAATACATTTAAAAGAAAGGAAGAAAGAAAGAAAGAGAGACAGACAGACAGACAGACAGACAGACAGACAGACAGACAGAAAGAAAGAAAGAAAGAAAGAAAGAAAGAAAGAGAAAGAAAGAACATCAATAGGAAGCAAGGTTAAGGTATGGCAATGGGAAGATGGAAGAATCCTATGTGCCTGCTTCTGGATTCTCAGCAGAGTGGGACTATTGGAATGATGGCCACCAGGGCTTCGACAGTTTGATGAAAAAAAGTGAATCCTGAAAGGTAATCGGAGAACAAATCACTAAGGCAGTGATCCTGAATGTTGAAATGAAAATGGATCCCCTGGGGACTTTGTTACAATATGGATGGGACTCAGCAGTCAGATGGGGCCTAGGTGTCTGTATTTGTCACAAGCTTCCCTGCCCTATTGGATCAGGTAGGATCTTTTAAATAAGAAGTACACTTTATAGGATTTACTCGCTTCAGCCCTGAGTAACCCATCTTATCTCCCATGCTTCCCTGTATCCAAGTAGGGTGGGAAAAACACTAGCTAGGTTGGAAGTCCTCAACTTTAAATTGGTGGTCACTCTCCCCAAAGGTACCCCAGAGGCTTTTAGGGAGTAGGAGGAGCAGGTTTCTGGGAGGTAGAAATAGACAGGTGGGAGTATCCTGCATAGCAGTGGGATGAGGAAAGCTGGAGGAGGAGCCATGCTATAGCACAAGGTCAAAGATTCAGTCTGTCCATGCACAAGTCAGCTGGAAAGTAAAACTGTGGGTAAGAGCTACATTCTTCCATGGTTCTAGCCTGAAATCCAAGATGTGTTCCTGCAGCGAGACATGTGGCTCCTGCACAACCATCCCATGGCATGAGAACTGGCCCACACTGCTATGAGACCAAACAAAGAGGCACACAGATCCAGGATGGCACAGAGCACAGTTTATTGGGGACTTACTGACAGAAGCAGGGCCTTGGTGGCAGCAAAACCAGTGGATCTCTGTGGTTTGGAACCGTAGAAGGGATTTTTATCCTGAGGTCAGGACAAAAGTGACTTTGGAGCCAGAAGGCATCTGGTTTATCTCAAGCTAACATCAAAGATGGCAGATGCATTCCTGGTGCTGATAATGGTCTGGGTGGTAAAGCTCCATATACCACTCTAATGGTTTTGTCTATTTATAGCCTCCTGGGAAATAATGGAGGAAAACTGACCAGGGTTACGCAGGGACGTCATGACCATTATGGCTCAAGATGGCTACTGTCAGGTCAGGTTGGCTTCTTGAGTGTGCAATGGCTCTCAACAGTCTGCCAAGCAGATCAGTATTTCACAGTTGCAGTTGGATGTGTGGTAGAAAAAGCACAGCACTTGGATTTCAAAGGCCTCAGACCCTGGGGTTAAGTCACTACCTTGCAAGTCCTTTCACTTTGGTAAGCTTCTTTACTTTCTTCATATCACATATCTAGAATGGATCATGATGTCTATCTTAACTGCCCAAGGAGTCCACTCATCAGATCAAATCAGCCAGCCAAATCAAAATACATTGATAAATCAATAAAAGGCAGTATTCTGAATTCTATAATTATTCTAACATTCTAGCAACAAAACAGCTTTTCTTGTTGGTCACTGCCCACTTTCCATGGCACAGTGGCAGTAGAAAGATGGCCAAGCCCTCCAAACACAATTCCTTCCTGATTATGACTTGCAATTCGCTATATGAGCTCCTTCCTTTAACTGGACCTTGTGCACATAAAAATGCAAGTACCTGATGGGATACTCAGAACCGTACTGTTTAAAAACAAAAAGGACAAAGAAAAAGAGAAAAGAAAACCAGCAAGGATCCCTTGGAAAATAGCCTTTTATTGTCTTTATTTATTTGGTATTGGGGATTGAACTCAGGATCTTGTGCTTGCTAGGCAGGAGATTAAAATCACTAAGCTATCTCCTCAGCCCTGTTGTTTTACTTGACGGTGCTGATGGAACTGAACCCAGGCCTTGAACAGGCTAAGGAAGTACTCTGCCACTGAGCTATATCTCCAGCCCTTGAAAGTAACACTTTTCACACAAAATTTTACTATTTATTTGCCATACACAACAAGCCAGTGTTTAAGATTCATTCTTTTGTCTGTCCTGAAGGAATCTTCTAGATATTTCTATCTTTCTTTTGCAGACAATGCTGGGCTCAGACAATGCTAATGATACTCATCCACATTCACATAGCTCATGGAAGACAGAGCCAGCTCCTAATGCTTGTCCTGTCCTGCAGGAGTGGTGAGTGGACAGGGTCAGGACCCCAGGCCCCAGGAATGCAAAAGGGAGCTCATCCGGGAACGGGGAAAGGGAAAGTGTATGAAAGTCTGGGCCAATAGTTCAACAGCACTTCTAGTATAACTTCATTCTCAAGCACCTTTCCAATGTCTCAACTTTCCTTAGCACTCAGTAATATTTATTGAGACATTTCTAGTGTAGTCTTTCAATAAAGACATCAAAAAAGGAGAGGGCTCAGGAGGGTCCCTGAGGCATGAAAGGCAGGAAGCCCTAGCCCAATAATAAATGTATACTGGGAAGCCAGGCTAGCTGGGTGATCCTAGGTGAGCCACTTTGCATGCATTGTGCCTGAGCACTGTTGTGGGCAGGGCGGCTATTTGGAGTTTCAAGGCTGCAATGATTGACGATATCAGCTTGTGACCCAAGAGCCCAACAGAGCCAGGAAGGAGCCTCTGTTCCTTGTTCTACATCACAGAAGCCAGGGACTGTGTCCACAGGCTCTGGTTTGGTTAATGCAGCAAAGAGAACCAGAGTTCCTGACTCCTGCTGTGTACAATGAATCATTCTAATCCTCTTAAAAAATGGGCCCAGGTTGGGGAGATAGCTCAGTGACATAAGCACCTGCCTGGCAAGTGCGGGGTCCTGGGTTCATCCCCTTGGTACCTCATGCCATGCAGGCCCTAGAACCCTGGGCATACCATGTTGTACCAAAACTGGGAGTGGAGGTGCATACCCATAATCCCAGAACTAAGGAGGCTGGGATGGAAGAATCCCTCTGAGTCTGAACTGCATAGCGAGACCCTGTATAAAAAAAATTTAAAAAGATGGGCCTAAACCAGGAAATGCAGAGTCCACAAAAAATTGGTATCTTCCATAAGAGCACAGTCTTTTTTATTCACCCCAATTTTTATTTTGCATTAGAACATGTGGATCCTGCACCATGATGACATTCTGTGTAGAGTTGGCATATGTACCTCACACGCCTTAATTTTTCTTCATCCCTTCTACTTTCTGAGCTCCCTCATCTCTTGGTCTCCTTTCCATCGTGCGTAGCCTTAAAGAATGATTTCTGAATACGCCGTCAGTGCCAACTGTCCTGTGACAGTTACACATGTCCTGTAAGCAGCTGGGGCCAGGTCTGCCTCTCCAGAGCTATGGCACAGGGTTTCCTGTGGTTCCTGAAGTGCTTGGGGTCGGGGGATGACTGTAGGGATGTCACTGGGATAGAATGTCACTGAGATAGCCTGCAAATACAAACCCAGTGACAGAAAGGTCAATTTTTCTAGCATAAAAGGCTATGTCTTCGGATAAAACTGTCTACTGTGTAGCAGTGTGGACATCAGTTACATGTAGTTACCACCATCATTTTATTTTATTTTTTTAAATTTAGGACAGGGTCTACAAGGTGTACAGGGTTTCACCATGTAGATCGGACGCATAGTGACCACCATCATTTTTAATTTTTTAATTTGACATACAGCATAATAATTGTCCCTTCTAGGTCCAGCCAAATAGCTCAGCAGATTAAAGCACCTGCTTAGGCACATACAGGGGCCAGAAGTTCCATCCCCTGGGCTGTCCTGCCGGCCCCGAACCTGGGGCACGCTGAGACTGCGATTAAGACTGGGTGTGGTGGCGCATGCCTATAATCCCAGTGCTTGGGAGGCTCAAAACAGGAGGATCACTACAAGGTCTATCTGTGTAGTGAGACCCTGTACACTTTGTATACCCTGTCCTAAATACAAATAATAATAATAATAGTAATAATTGTCCATTTTATAGAGTTCGGTGTGGTGTTTTGATATATGTACACAATGCATGATGATCTGAGGACGGGGCACTTCTCATGTCACCACCCCAGTTAGCGCGCACACCATCACAAACACTTGTCATTTGTTTGTGCTGGGAACATCGAAGACCTTTCCTTAGGTCTGGGAATGGAACCCAGTGGTAGAGCTCTTGTCTAGCATGTCCAAGGCCCTGGTTTCAATCTCCAGTATAGAAAAAAAAAAATTTTTTTTCTTGTAGGTATTTTGAAACACTTGTTTTTTGTGTCCTGACGGCCTCAGTGGGATAGGCAGGGCAGCAGAAGCCTTGTAAGGGTCGGGGAGAAAAAATAGTGATAGAAGCCAGGTTAGCTTTCTTTGTCCTATGGTCTCTTCTTGGCCCCATAGCTAAGTAGGTCATCCGGTGCCCCCTTGAAGGGCTGTACATTTGGGGTTCTCTTTGGCCATGAAAGTGTTTTTGCAGGGTTTGGAGCCAGGCAGATAGGACGGAAAACCCCATGCACGACCTGTGTGACCCTTGAGCAGTTACTGAACCTCTCTGAGCCTTAGTTTACACATGTGGGAGGAAGAACCGCACTGTCAAAAGTAAGTGGTGCGGCACGCTGGACTTCTACGGGCTTTCGGCTTGGCATTGGTCAGGTGCCAAGCCCAGGAAGCCAGAAGGAGACGGCTGCAGGAGGATTCCCCACGCCCACGCCGCCAGTCCAGCCTCAGACGCCGGGGTCAGCGCGCCCCCTAGAGGCAGACTTCGGGAACGAGGTTGCTTCCGGGACAAGAGGATGCAAAGATTTGGGAGAAGAGCGGCTACCTGGAACCGGCCACGATTTTGTTTTCCTGGAGGCTTAACAACAGAACCTGTATCATTAGCAGCATCCGCAGGCTGCTCGAACTGAACATCTTTGGCGTGGCTGAAAAGTCTTGCTTATTCAATATCATTTACAGAGCACCTAACGTGTCACAGTCTCACCAGGTGCTTTCGCTTACATTAACACGCTGAAACATCTCAGAAACCCGGTGAGGGAGAGCTTTCATGTTGTTCTGTCGCTGCAGTACTGGCAGGAAGTTACACCTGCAACAGGGCTATAATCAAGGTTCATCCTAGCTTGCCAGGCCAGCCCTAACCAGGCACGCCAGCTGTTGTCAAAGGATACACGAATGTCTCCCAGTTTTGGGAGGGGCTCTGTTGGTCCTATTTAAAAGCTGCGAGGTCAGGGCTTTGACAGGATGGCTGCTTTCTATCACGGGGTATTCTCCATGGGCACAGATCTGTCTGCAAATTAACTTTTCATAAAGACACCAGTGATAGGACACAAATGACATTAATTTATTCAGTGCTGAGACAGAGAGGGAGAGAGAGAGAGAGAGAACTAAAGTGCAAGGAAATGCAAAGGTTGAAAGCAACTGAATAAAAATTTTATGCATATATAAGTAAAATACAAATTTAAAGCTGGTTTACATATAGTAACATTAAAAAAATGGACTTAAAAACAAAAATAAAAAAGGTATATCAGAGTCCAGGGAGATGGCTCAGTGGAATAAGCGCTTCCCCAGCAAGCTCAAAGGCCTGAGTTCTAAATCCCCTGTTCCGCTAAAAAAAATAAATAAATAAAAAAAAATATATATATATACATATATATATATATATATATATATATATATATATATATATATATA
>PVKA01020506.1:0-40245 GCA_004027165.1 Ctenomys sociabilis | reverse complement strand
GTGAAAAGACAACCCACAAATTTTGAAAAAATCCTAACTAATAAGCAATCAGACAGAGGACTACTGTCTAGAATATATAAAGAACTAAGATATAACAGGGCCCTCAAATTTAAAGACCCAATTCAGAAATGGGCATCTGAGATGAATACACACTTCTCAGAGGACGAAATTAAAGAAGCAAATAAATATATGAAAAAATCCTCCACATCGCTAAGCCATTCGTGAAATGCAAATAAAAACAACACTGAGATATCATCTCACTCCAGAAAGAATGACTATCATAAGGAAATCAACCAACAACAAATGTTGGAGAGGTTGTGGGGAAAAGGGAACACTTCTCCACTGCTGGTGGGAATGGAGACTGGTACAACCATTGTGGAGGTCAGTGTGGAGACTCCTCAAAAGAGTAGGACTAGAAATCCCATTCAAGCCGGCTATCCCCCTACTGGGAATTTTCCCCGAAGGATCTGGATACATTGTATCATAGAGATATGTGTGTACCTATGTTTATAGCAGCGCAATGTGTGATAGCAAAATCTTGGAAACAACCAAGATGTCCATCATATGAGGAATGGTTGAAAAAGATGTGGTATTTCTATATAATGGAGTATTACTCAGCTATTAAGAATGATAAGTTCGTAGCATTTATACTGAAGTGGATGCCACTTGAACATATACTCATAAGTGAAATAAACCAGACACACATGTGTAAATATCGTATAGTCTCCCTAGTATAACAAGCAAAAAGCAGAAATACAAAAGAAAATGTACAACCAGTAAAATCAATTGAGTCAGATAAGGCAAAGTGAATGGTATATGCTGCAGGATACTAATCAGCTTTTCTTCTGGATGGTTAACAACCTAAGATCACAAGTCAGAGTTGGAGAAACAGAAGAGCCACAAGGCCAGCCAACATTTTGGCCCTAGCCTTTCAAGGTCAGTGAAGACTCAGGACATAGGAGAACCTGTAATGCAGCATCATGAAACTCACTTGAGCTCCAAATTTTCTGAACAAGGAGATTATGGAGCCACAGAGGAAAGAGATTGAAGTTCTAAAGTGTACCTGGGGAGAGTCATGTCAAGAGAAAACTTTCTCTTAAGCTCTCACAGAGAGCAAACTGGTCAGGCATTGGCCGTGACTCATCCACATGGATGACACAGACAAAGGAACTCAGAATAATGTACAGGACTACAAGATAAACCCTGAGAGGACTTCACTGACCACATAGGAAATATAAAGTTCATGTGTTGGTATATAAGTCTTGATCTATCTAGGTCTTAACCATCCAGCAGAAAAGTATAAAAATGAAGTATACATCGTGGGGCCGTAATATTAAGCTGAGCTGTAAATGGCTATGGTCAACAATTTCTTTGAATAACTCACTATTGTTGTAGAATGCTGGACTGTGTTGGATTGTGGTGTTGAGTTCAAGCACCTAAGTTAGTTGAATGTCAATGGAGTGCATACCTTTAACAGGTGTAGACAAAGGAAGAGGTACAGAAAGAAAAAATTATGATGTGTGTGTGTAGACAGTACAGTTGGGATAGATAACGCTGTGCTTCTACATAATTCTATGAGAGGCAAGATCTGCACTAATGGTGGTTGGACAGGATATTATGTCGGCTTCTAGTACTACAGTCATCTACTAGGAAAATAATTATTGAATTTTTGATATAATTCAGGTATAAAAAATAAGGTAAGTAAGTAGCTACGCTCTTAATTCACTGATAAGAGGTATCTGCTAAAATAATATCTGTAAATATAATATCATGTATGCACCTTGTACAATACCAAAACGTTATGAAAACAGTTTGCAATGTATTAATTTATCCAATCTGTATTGTTAAGGTGTCTTGAAACTGTCTGATTGACATTTGTAGTTCAATAAAAAAATTAATTGTTCAATACTGATTTATTCAATCTCCATGTATTTTTTCATTAACTTTATTGAAAATCAATAATTATATATCATATTAAAAATTATAGACTAATATTGAAATGTGAAACATATGAGATATAGACTGAATTTTAGAGAAATATTTCTGAAATGAATACATAGCATGAGATTAATAATCGAGTGTACAATATAAATTATTTATAAACTTAAGTGAATATAACAATAAAAATTGTCCAAAATAAAAAATGAAGAAGAATTTATAGATCAATCATATAATAGGTCACTCTGTGCCAAAATCAAGAACCTGATATTCATGTAATTAGAATTCTCAAAGTAGAAAGGGGTAAGCAATAAATATTTAAAGATTTTAAATTTCTGACTTTAGTTGAAATTATAACACCAAATTTCCAAGAAAAATCAACCTTTTGCACACAAAATTTGAATAACATCATACCAAAATGCACAAAAATGAAATTATCCAAAACTTAGTAAAGAAAAAATATCATTAGAACACATACATAAAAAATATTAGCTATGGAAGAAGAAAATTAAATAGCATCTTATGCCAGATTAGTAAGAAAGAAAGAAAGAAAAAAAGACCAAGTGTGTAAGAAACTAGACTAATTAATTCAAAGGACTGAAAAAAAAAGGATCTGTCCTCATTGAATTTTACACTTAGCAAACATAACTTTGAAAACTAAAAGTAAAACATTTTCCAGTTATACAAACTCAAAATATTCTAATACCTCTTGATGTAGCATATAGGGAAATAACAAAGTACATAATTCAGAAGGCAAGAGAAGTTGCTGTATGGTCCTGGATAAAGAATAAAGAGCTCTCAAAATGATAGTTATGCAGGACTATGTAAAATATATCAGATGAACCCATTTAAAAGGTCATTGAAGATTTCTATAGAAGAATATCTTTTTTTTTTTTTTTTTTTTTTTTTTTTGGTATTTTTAGGGAAAGGTCTACAGGGTGTTCAAGTTCTCACTACTAGGTTGGACTTGGAGTGATCCACCTGTTTACAGCCCCTAAGAGCTGGGATTACAGGCATGTGCCACCACACCCAGATTCAACTGCTGTTTCAGTGCACCCTGGGGGTGAGGCTGGTACAGCAGGCCCGGGGATTGAACCCCTGACCCCTGCACCTGTTTGCAGGTGCTTTAATCTGCTGTGCTGTCTGGCTGGCCTTCCCCCCCCCTTCTTCCTCCTCTTTTTCTTCTTGTTCATTTTCTTCCTCTTCCTCTTTTTCTTCCGACTCCTCCTCCTTTTCCTTCTCCTCCTCCTTCTTCTCCTTCTCCTTCTTATCTTCTTCCTCCTGTCTTTTTGGGACAGAGTCTCAGTATACTGTTCAGGCTGGCCTTGAGTTCACTTTGGACTTTCATTGAAGCTTCTGCCTCAGACTTCTGAGTTCTGGGATTATAGGGAATGTGCCACCAGTTTCAGAGGGTATTATTTAATTTTCATGTATTTATGAAGGTTTTTTTGCTTTCTTTTGCCATTGGTTTCTGATTTCATTGCACTATGGTCTAATAATATGCATGGAATAATCTCATTCCTTTGCATTTAATGAAGAATGTTGTATATGAGCTAGCATGTGGTCTGTTTTGGAGAAAGTACCATGTCAGCTGAGAAGAATGTATATTCTGTTGTTATGGGGCAGGGAATGCTCTGTAGACATCTACTAAATCCACCTCCTCAAAAGTTTGGTTCAGCCGGACATGGTGGCGCATGCCTGTAATCCCAGCACTCGGGAGGCTGAGGCAGGAGGATTGTTGTGAGTTCGAGACCAGCCTGAGCTACAAAGTGAGCTTAAGGCCAGCCTGAACTGCATAGTGAGACCCTGTTTCAAAAAGACCAAAAAAAAAAAAAAAAAAAAAAAAAAAAGTTTGGTTCAGATCTGTATGTGGTGGCACATGTCTATAATCCCAGAACTCCGAAAGCTGAGACAGGAGGATCTTTGTGAGTTTAAGACCATCCTTGGCTACAAAGTCAGTTCAAAGTCGGCCTGAACTGCATAGTGAGACCTTGTCTCAAACAAAAAAAGGGCCATGGAGGTAGCTCAGCAGAATAAGCATCTGCCTGGAAAAAGTCCTGAGTTCAATTCCTGCTATAAAAAAAAATTAAAACAGACAAAAGACAAAAATGTTTGGTTTAGTTCTAATATTCCACTGATGGCTTTTTGTCCAGTTGATCTATTTGTGACACTGGGGGTATTGAAGTCCCCCATAAAAATTGTGTATTTATTCAATTTTTCATATGCACTAATATTTGTCTTATATAGTTTGGCGTGGTGCTATTTGTTACATATAAATTTATGTTTGTTTTCTCTTCCTCTTGAATTGTTCCCTTTATAAAGATGTAGTGACCTTTTTTTTCTCTCTCTCTCTTTTGATTAGTCTTGGCTTGAAGTCCACTTTGCTGGCAAGTAGGACTGCTATCCTTTTCTCCAGGTTCCTATTGTATGAGGTATTGTTTTTGTCTTTTGACTTGCAGTTTATGAATTTTTTTTTAATTAAATGTGTTTCTTGTATGCAGTATATTTTTGGATTTTGTTGTTATTGTTGTTTTAAGGCTGGTTTTGAGCTCACTTTGTATGTAGCCCAGGTTGATTTTGAGCTTGCAGTTATTCTCCTTCCTCAGCTTCCTCAATGCTGAGATTACAGGCAAGTGCTACCATATCCAACTCATTGTTCAATCTTGTTTCTTGATTTATTCTGTTACTCTTGTTTCTTTTGATTGGTGAATCAAGGCCATTAACATTGATGGCTTTAAACTGATATGTATTGCCTTTGTCATGTTATTTTCCTGTTGTTGGTTCCCTTTTTTCTCTTCTGTTTAATTGCTTGTATTGCCTGGTTGATTCACTTTATTGAAGTTAATGGAGCTCTAATTCTTGTTATTTCATTCTATAGTATCCTTCAGAGCATTTTGGAGGGCTGGCTTGGTGTTCATCAGTTTCCTCAGGTGTTCTTTTTCAAGGAAGTATCTTATTTCTCCATCAAACTTGAAAAATAATTTTATAGGGCACATAAATTTGGGTTGGATATTGTTTTCTTTTAGGGCTTGAAGTACTTCTCTCCAGTCTCTCATTGACTTGAGGTTTGATTGAGTAGTCAGCTGTGATTCTGGTGGGCTTCCCTTTATAGGCAATTTGTTTCTTTTCTCTAACAGCTTTTATTTATTTTATTTTTATTTTTTGCAGAACTAGGGATTGAACTTAGGCCCTTCTGCTTGCTAGGGAAGTGCTTATTCTACTGAGCCAACTCCCTGGCCTCTCTAACAGCTTTTAATATTCTGGTTTTTTTTTTTTTTTGTTAAATTTCTGAAATTTTGACTATTATGTGCCTTGTATAGATTTTTTTGATTGGAGTTTTATTAGCAATAATTGTGCCTTGATATAACTCATTGGCTACAGCACTATCACTATACAATGTTCTAATTCAAGTTCTATGTGCTTCACTTGTCTGTATTCCAAATTCTTTCTCCCTGCTTAGGAAGTTTTCTGTCATGACTTCTGTGAGTAGGTTTTTTGTTTCATTTGTGCTATCACCTGCTTTTTCACAGACTCCAATCTATCTTATGTTATTCTTTTTTTGCAACTCTAGCAACTTTCGATTTCTCATAGTCTCTTGCTATTATTAAGAAGTCTTTCATGATTGATAAACTCAATCCTTGTCTTCTATGTCTGTGGTTGTGTCTTAACATTGGCCATTCTGTTCTGCATACTTCAGATGGAATTTTTAATCTCCTGATATCTGTTTCACAGATTTCATTTTTTTCTATGTTGGGCATTTGTAGTTTCCATCATTTTCCCAAACTCCTCTATTCTTTAATGTGTTTCAGCTCTAAAGTCACTAAGTATATTGTTATGTTTTATGTACAGGTGTCCCCTCAAAGCCTAGTGCAGTCATGGGGCAGACTTCTAGAGTGCCTGATTGATTATTGTGGATGTGGATGCTTTACTTGCCCTGGGCAGGTAATTTGCATTACAATGTGAGTAGGAGAAAGAGGCTGGCTAGCTGCCTGAGCTGCAGCCCCTCCCTTTGTTCTCTTGCTCTTTGTTGCTGCCAAGAAAGGCTGCTCTCTGCCATGTGCCACTCTGCCTTGGAGCCAGTTGAGTGTGGCTGAAACCGCCAGTAACTGTGAGCTCAATAAACCTTTCCTTTCCTAACTTGAGTGTCGGGTATTTGTCCCAGCAATGAGAGAAGACTAACAGAGGCAGAATTTGGTACCAGAGAAGTGGGGTCATTGCTGTGTCAAGTCTGATGATGTGGATGACAAGCTTTTGGGAATGGCTTATGAGAAGAGATAGGAAAGGTTTGGGTATGTTTGCCTACAAGAGAAGCCATGGAACAGCTCTGGCTGTTCTGTATGGGAGATTATGGTCAGAGCTCAGGAGACCAGAAGGCTGATAGAAAGCCAGCCTGTACAGACCAGGGTGGGGAGGTTTCTTCTGGGAAGAAGGACTGCCTTGATTGTTGGACTCCAGCAGATGTGTGTTAGGATTTTACAGAAAGTGTGTCTGCATTTTGTTCATGTCCAAAGACTTTGTCTGAGACTGAGATTAAGTATACTAGACTGATTAATCTGGCAAAAGATATTTCAAAGCAGCCAAATATTAAGGGAGTGGCATAGCTGCTACTGGGGGACTTTTAGTAAGATTTATGTTAAGAATCCAGAGCAAAGAGCCCAGCACGAGGATTTAAAGTGTTGTGAGTTTGGCCAGAAAGGAAGCTCCAATAAAGCTGTGGACTGCAAAGACAGAGCTGAGAGGATCTCCGTTGCTGAGAAGGAACCAGAGAAAGGAAAGGATGGACTGAGGGCATCACTGAAGGCAGCAGATCTTCACCCTGTGCAGCCTCAGAACTGTGAGAAGGACTTTGCGTTGGGGAAAAATGCTGAAAAGCCCCATGTTCCAGAATGGCACCAGAATGGAGAATTTATTCTTCAGAATCAGGATCAGAGTGCTCAGTAATCCAGGCCCAACCCCTACAGCCAAGAGAAAAGGAAGCCTGGCTACTGCAGCCCTTGACTTCATGCACATGACATTGGTTTTAGGTACTTGCAGTGTAGGAGTTCTGAGGTTAAGAAGGCTTCCACCTTGATTTCAGCAGAAGGCCTGGGAGGCCAGGCAGTGTGCCCCTCAGAGGGCAGTGTGTGAAGCTGTGAGTGAGAAGCCTATTCCTTGCAAATCCCAGAAGTTTGGAAAAGCCAGGAGCATGGATCATCTAAGGGAAACTGTAAGGAGGGAGCAAAGTTGGCTTAAGAGAGAAGCCATGGGAGCTACAATCACCAGGAGCGCTGTAGGAGTGGAGCCACATGGAGCTCACAATTTGCCACAGATTGCTTTGGATGTCCCACATGGAAGAAACTACAGGACTTGATGTTTGTCCTGGGTTTTGGACCTGCTTTGGTCCAAATGCTTGGTATCCTGCTGTGTGTAGCTTTTGGAATGGTAATATTTACCTTGTGCCTTTGTTTAACTTTTCATTTGTGCAGGGGCTCACAGCAAAGAGTTTGGTTCTGATCTTGGAGGAGATTTGGGACTTGGACTTTTCAGCAATGCTAAAACTGTTGGGACTTTAGTAACTCTTAGAGATGGATTAGATTGTCTTTCACATAAAGGGATGTGCATGAGTCTTTGGAAGTCCAGGGGCAGAATGTTATGGTTTATGTATTCGTGTTCCCCCAAAGCCTCATGAAGTCATGGGACAGCTTCCTGAGTTTGTGATTGATTATTGTGGGTGTGGGTGGTGCACATTGTAATTTGCATTACAATGTAAGGAGCTAAGAGAGGCTGGCCAGCTGCCTGAGCTGTGGCCACTCCCATTTGCTTTTTTGCTGTTTGCAGCCACCATGAAAGGTTGCTCTCTGCCATGTGCTCCTCTGCCTTGGAGCCAGCTGAGTGTGACTGAAACCTCCAATAACTGTGAGCTCAATAAACCTTTCCTTTCCTAACTTGAGTGTCAGGTGTGTGTCCCAGCAATGAGAGAAGAATAACTGAGACACATATCTTTTGTTATGATCACCATCTCTGTAGTTATCTGAGAAATTATTTCTGATTTTGTTTTTCCAGAGCCTCATTCATTTGCTTTGTTACTTCTGGTGTTACCTCATCAGAGAGTAACTCTCAAATTACTCTCAGGTGTGTAGCTTTCAAATTCCACCTCATTCCTGGTGAGCTAGAAGTCTTCAGTTAAGTATCTTCTCATTTTCTTTTTTTTTAGTTTAACTCCTGGGTTGATGCCTATAAAATGCTTATGGTGAGTAGCTTGATTGCTAATATTTAGGACTCCTAGGAAATGATACTTCTCAAAGGTGTTTCCCAAATGTGTTGCAAGATCAAACCTCTTCGATTTATTGCTGATAAGAATTTCTGTCTGCTTAGTCTAGCCCCTTCTTCTCTGGCACTGTTGCATAGTATTTTTTATGACACTTAGACAATCACAGTCTTCCTATGCCAGGAAGAACAGCTGGTTAAAACAACTATGTCACTGTGGCTAAAGTGGTACAATCAGCAATAACAGTAACACGCATGAATCACAGCATACAATATGAAAAACTGAGCTGATTATTAATTTGCTACTTTTAACTATGAACTAGATTTGTGGTTATGTAACAAAGTGTAAATGAACCAGAGGATTGTATAGTGTAAATAAGCCCTCAGTATGGCAATTCTTCCCATGGGGCAGAAACTTTAAAAGGGGTTGGGGGAAAATAGAGAAATTGAAGACAAGGAAGAGATTAGAGGCAAGGTGTAAGGACAAAGGAAGGTCACACAAACTTTGGGAAAGTGATGAAGAAGACACGAGAGAAAGAGAACAAAGAAATAAAAAGAATGGAATGGCAACAAGAAAAACACTAGAAATTTTGATCACCATCATAGAAAAACAAAAGCAATAACTTACATTTGCAAGCACTTGAAAAATACTTCTGCCCCCCTGGCACATACAAGAAGAAGCACCAAAACTAAGAACAAAATCTACGTCCTTTATTCTTCTTTGTGGAGATAATTATGCTGTAGTCAGTTCTTAGATTCTGCTTGATAAAAAGGGAGCGTGAAAATCTTCGTTTTTCAGCCTATGTTTCTTCTTTGTTTTTGTCCAAAGTCCTTTAGAGCAGGGAGGCAGCTGAGCTCTGCCCCCCTATGTTAATACAGGAATAGGTTTGCCAGTGGCTGGGCCTGGCTTCTACCTCCCATCTAACTTGGGATGAGGGGGTGCAAATTGGGCTGTCCACCAAATCTGACACTCATGCAGTTGGTGGGCGTGTTCAGAACATGGACTAAAGAATACATACATCTACCAGTCACGTCTTTGGAGATTTTTCTAAGTCGGGGTATTAGGGCCTGGGTCTCTTTCTTAATCTTAAGATTTTAGATTTACTATGTCATAGTTGCCTTTTACCTGGGCCCACACTTTTAGGGTAGACATCCATTTCCTCCCTCATGTAGATACAGTTTTATGATACAGTTATTGAAAGTATGGAGATTTTCCTTTTTTCCCCTGGTTTTACAATAAGCATATTTTAAAAGTTATTTTCTACCTTTCCTTGTCCTTCCTTCAGTGCTAGGAATCAAACATCTTCAACATTATGGTCATGAATAATAAAAGTATATTTTAATTTATGAACATATTTTAATTATAGAGGATAGAATAATAATCAGGGAAAGTCTACCAGGCTTAAGAATACAGTTACCCAGTTTTCAGGTTTCTTAACTTCAACAGGCAGAGATCATCCTCTGCTGCTGCTGGGTGCGCGGGGGCAGGAGTGAGCTGTGGTGTGTACTTCAGATGGTAATCCATACTCCCAGCTTCTGCCAATTGGACACTAGTAGTATCCCCCCCTCTGAGTTATGACAACTAAAACTGGTTCAGATATTGCCAAAAGACCTCTGCAGGGGAAAATCACCTGTGGATGAAAACCCCTGCAGCAGGAAATTATTTTGTTGTATATGTGGGGTGGAATAGAAAACGGAAATTCAAGTAGAAAAAGAATCACAAGCCATTTCTGCCTGTTAAAGAAGAACTTGTTTATTTTTAATTAATAATTAGCATATATCTAGTCACTAAAATAGTTAGATTCCACTCAGTAAACTTAAAAGCAAAATGTAGAATGTCTTTTCTACTTTTATTTATCTAAATACAATTTATTTTCTTTTTCTTTCTTTTTTTTTTTGTATTTTAGGGAAGGGTCTACAGGGTGTTCAGTGTCTTACTACTAGATTATACTAATAATGGTCTGCTTGCTTACAGCCTTTCAAGAGCTGGGATTTCAGGTGCACACCACCACACCCAGTCTCAATTGCCTTCTCAGTGAGGAGCAGGGCTGGCAAGGTAGGCCCTGGGATCGAACTCCTGGCCCCTGAACCTTCTTGCAGGCACTTTAGTCCACTGAGATATTTGGCTGGTCCTTTTATTTTTATTTTTTATCTCAATTTTTTTTTTTTCACTACAAGGGATTGAACTCAGGACCCTGTGCTTACCAAGTAGGCACTTATTCTACTGAGCCATCTCCCTGGCCCCTTATTTTTATTTTTTAAAGAGAATAAAAAATAAACAGAAATGATCCAGAATTTCACTGAACAAAATAATAGGAACTCAATAATAGTACTACATATTGTTATCTTTAAATTAGTTGTTTAGATTACCACATATAAAAATGCAAAATTGATTGTAAAAATTCATAAGAAAGTTATAAGAAATTAAAAAGGAAAAAATCAAAAAGGAGAAGAAAAATTATTAATTGCTCCTTTCAATAGACCTACAGATGTTAGCAGTACAATTATCCAAGGTATCCTGTATATATACATATATACATCTTTTCTCCTTCTTTCTTTGTCCTTTTCCTAATTTCAGTGTTTCCTTGCCTTTGAACAGATTGTGTCACATTCACAGTATCTATTGTACCTTTAAGATTGTATTTACTCTTTCAGGTTCTTTTACTGGTGAGACGATACAGTGTTTGCACAAGAAGGTCTGATTCATTTTCACTTACTAGTATGGTCTCTACCAGCATCATTTAACTCAAGTTTATTTTTTTTTAGCTGAGTAATACTCCATTGTGTAAAAATACCCCATCTTTTTCATCCATTCCTCAGTTGATGGGCATTTGGATTGTTTCCAAGGTCTAGTCATGACAAATCATGCTGCTATAAACTTGGGTGCACATGAGTCACTGTGCTTTGATATTTTCAGTGCATTTGGAAAAACACTTAGGAGGGGAATACCTGGGTTGAATGGAACTTCCAGTCTTAACTTTAGAGGAATCTTCACAGTGATTTCCATAGTGGTTGTACCAGTCTGCACTCCCACTAAGAGTGAATAAGGATTCCTTTATCATACAGCATTTGTTATTGGTTAACATATTGATGATAGCCATTCTTTCTTGGGTGTGATGGAATCTCGTTTTTTTTCTTTAATTAAAAATAATTTTAAATAATGAAAAATAGTAAAAAAAGGCATTAGAAATGATATAAAATTTTGCTGAACAAAGTAATAGAAATTCAACAATGGTTGCTGTGTAGCATGATGTTATCTTCAAATTAGTCATTTAGATTATATATGTAAATGTCCAAAATTGGTTGAAAAAGCAAGACAAAATAACAAAAAAAAATGTATAAGAAATTAAAAAGAAAAAAGTTAAGCACTAACTGTTCTTTTCAAAAGTCCATCAGAGATTGGCATCAGTTTTGTTTTAATTTTCATCTCTTCAGTGACCAGTGATGTTGAACTTTTTTTTTATAAATTTAATTAGCACTTGTATTTCTTTTTTTTTAAATAGTGTATTTAGTACAGGGTCTATAGGGTCTCACTACATGGATTAGACTGATATTGATCCTCCCATTTTCAGCCTCCCAAGTGCTGGGATTATATGTATGTGCCACCATGCCCAGTCTCAATCCCTGTCTCAGCTTGTCCCAGGGGCAGGACTGGCACTGCATGCCAGGAAACAAATTGCTTCTAATTTTAAAGAGAAGTTTTTGTCCATTTAGTGTGTTGGCTGTTGGTTTGTTGTAGATGGCTTTTATCAGGTGGAGGTAAAGACCATGTCTTCTGATTTTCTGAATTTTTTGTTTTCTTTTTGCTTTTTAAGACAGGGCCTCATTTTGCAGTTCAGACTTGTCCTCAGACCACTTTGTAGTTTAGACTGCTCTCAAATTCACAATAATCTCTCCACCTCAGTCTCCCGAGTGCTGTGATTACAAGTGTAGGCAACCATACCTGGCCTTGGTAGGATTTTCATGATGAATGAGTGCTGTACTTTGTCAAAAGCTTTTTCTGCATTTCTTGAGATGATCCTGTGATTTTTGTCTTCAGCTCTGTTAATGTAGTGTGTAATATTTATAATTTGTGAATATTGAACCAACCCTGCATTCCAGGGATGAATCCTAATGGGTTATGATGTATAATATTCTTGATGATTTAAAGCTGCATTCTGTTGCTAGTATTTTCTTTTTTCTTTTTTTCTTTTCTTTTTTTTTTTTTTTTTGGCGGAACTGGGGATTGAACTCAGGCCCTTGCGCTTGCCAGGTAAGCATTTATTCTACTATGTTGCTAGTATTTTATTGAGGATTGTTCATCTATGTTCATTAGGGACATTGGCCTGTAGTTTTCTTTTTAGGCTGGGTCTTTCTCTAATTTTGGTATTAGAGTAATACTTCACTCCAGGAATGAATTTGGGAGGATTCCTTCCCTTTAAATTTCACTGAAGGGCCAGTAAGATAGCTCAGTGGATTAAAGTACCTGCTTAGGCAGGAGTGGGGACCAGGGTTCCCTGGGGCGTGCTGAGATGGCAATTGAAGCTGGGCATGGTGGCATGCACCTGTAATCCCAGAGCTTGGGAGACTAAAAACAGGAGGATCACTATGAGTCTGGTCTGTGTAGTGAGACCCTGTAGACCTTTTTATGTACTAAATACATAAAAATAAATAAATAAATAAATAAATTTCATTGAAGATTTTGAGAAGAGCTTGCATTTAATCTTCTCTAAAGTTCTTGTGGAATTCATCTGTGAATCCATTTAGACCTGAGCTTTTCTTTGTTGGTGGGTTTTTATTATGTTTTCAGTTTCATTCACTGATTTTGGGTTATTCAGAATTCTTATATCTTCTCAATTCAGCTTTGGTAGTTTGTATATATGTGGGATCTGTCCATTTCTTGTGTGTTTTCCATGTGGTGAGAGAAAAAGATTTTGGAAGTAGGTAGTGATCTTCTGAATTTCTAGGGTCTGTAGTGATATCACCCTTTTCATTCCTTACTGCATGCATTTCAATTTTTCTTTCCTTTTTTTGATAATGTTGGCTAGGGGGTTATCAATTTTATTTATTCTTTGAAAGAACGAACTCTTTGATTTATTAATTCATTGCATTGTTTTCTTCTTCATTGCATTTATTTGTTTTTAAAAGTTTATTTATTTATTTATTTATTTGGTATAGGGTCTCACCATGCAGCTCAGACTTGTGGTGATCCTCCTGTCTCAGCCTCCCCAGTGCTGGGATTACAGGTGTACACCACCATGCCTGGTTTCAGTGGCCAGGCTGGTGCACCTGGGGTTCTGGGCTGGCATGGCATGTGGTACCAAGGATCAAACCTGGGTTCTTGAGCTTTCTAGGCAGGCACTTAGACCACCAAGCTATCTCCCTGGCTCCTACATTTATTTCTGCTCTGATCTTTATAATTTCCTGCCTTTTTTGGGCATTGGGCTGGACTTGCTCTTCTTGTTCTGGGGGTTTGAGGTGTAGCATAAGGTCATTTATTTGGGCTTGTTCTGTTTTCCTTATGTGAGAATTTACCACTATAAATTTACTTAAGACAGCTTTCATTGTATCCCATAGGTTCCAGTAGGTTGTATTTGCATTTTCATTTGATTGGAAACATTGTTTAATTTCTTCTTCATCTGTGAACCATTGATTGTTAAGAAGGATGTTATATAGTTTCCATGTGTTTATGGTGCTTTCACTGTTTCTTTTGTCAGTGATTTCCACTTTCTTTGTACTCCACAATGGGAGAATTTCAGTTCCTTTGTATTTACTCATGGATGCTCCATGTGCTTGTACATGATCTGTTTTGGAGAATGTCCTTTGTGCAGCTGAGAAGAATATGTACTTTGATGTTACTGGGTAGAACACTTTGGAAAGGTCTACTAAGTCCATTTCTTCGTAAGGTTGGTTTAGTTCTATTTCTTTGTTCATTTTGTATGTAGTCAATCTATCTCTTAGCGTCAATGTGTGTTAAATTGCTCCATCACAATGTGTTACTACTCATTTCATTTTTCATGCCTGTTAAAATTTGTCTTGTATAGTTGGGTGCTCCTACATTGGATGCACATATATTTATGACTGTTATCTCTTGCTCTTGCTGTTTTCGACCTAACAAGTATGTACGACCTTCTTTATCTCTTTTTATTGTTTTTCAGATGTGATATTTTTTTTTTCATTCTTTATTAACCAACAGTGAAGCCAAGCCATGGAGTTTCCTTTTCAAACTCTCAACTTTATGGCACACAATGATTTAATTCTTAATGACTTTTAATTATAAGTATGGTTAATACCACAGAACAAAAATTATTTTCCAATCATTCTGAGATTAAAATGCAAGTATAAAACAGATCAAAGTAAGATTCACCTGAGGACTTAAAACATAACTCCACCGAAAAAAATTTCAGGGGCTTAACTTTACAGTCTAAGCAAGCCCAAGGCCCTGGGTTCCCTCCTGGTACTACGTGCCATGCTGGCCCCAAAATCCCAGGCATGCTGGGATGGCCACTGAAACCATGTTTGATGGTATATACCTATAATCTCAGCACTGGGGAAGCTGAGACAGAAGGATCACTTAAAAATGGTTAACATTACGTTATGTATTTTACCACAACAAAAGAGAAAAGAATAGCCATCTATAAGAGAGATGTCAAAAGTATAAAAGCACAAACCTGAAGTGGTCCCTCTGACCTAATCAGACAAATTGAAATTTAATTAAAACTTGAATACCTTTCTATGTCATCCATTTGTTGTTTTTTTTTTTTTTTTTTTTTTTTTTTTTTTTTTTTTTTTTTTTTTTTTTTTTTTTTTTTTTTTTTTTTTTTTTTTTTTTTTTTTTTTTTTTTTTTTTTTTTTTTTTCCATAATATTATGCAACTATTTGAAAGGGGAAATACAAGTTCTATATTCTGGTATGGAAGAATGGTCATGATTGCTATCGACTTATAGAATGGAAGTTGAAGTTGTCTTAGTTACTTTTCTCTTTGCTGGGACAAAATACTTGACATTCCAGGATAAATAAAAAAACGCTTATTTTGCTTCATAGTCTGTAGAGGTTTCAGTCCACAACTGGCTTGCTCCAAGGTAGGGAGGCACAGTAGGGATGTATTGCAGAGGAGATGCAGTCCAGGCAAGGCGGGTGGTGGTGGCAGCAGCAGTAGTGAGCCTTCTTTCTGTTCATCTGGGTTATGTGCCCTCAGGGTGGGTAGTACTCTTGTTCAGTGTGGGCGAGGCACCTTTAATCCCTGAATCACCCTAAATCCAGGCCCCTAGGAAAGGCCACACCTATGAGTGGATGATGTTTGGGGGCATCTAGATACAAATATGTTTAGAATGATCTATTTATATTTAGTAAAAACATAAAATGCGTACATTTCAATTATAATACAGAAAAAACTATTCATCATAAGGTTTAACACTACAGAATGAATGATATTGCTTTTTTTCTTTTCTTTGCTGTGTTGACAGTCAAACCCAGGGCCTCACACGTGATAAGCAAGTGTTCTACAACGAAGGTACACTTCCAGTACAAGATTTTACTTTTCAAAAACTTTTTTTTTTATTAACGTGCTACTTGCTAAGAAAATACACATTTCTAACAAACTATCAGCATTCATCCCCTGCACTGATTTCAGTCAACTGATTAAAGTCTGTCTGGAGGAAGACCTACCTTTCTTTCTTTTTTATTTTTTTAATTTAATTTTATTTTATTTTGTGGAACCGGGGATTGAACTCAGGCCCTTGCACTTGCCAGGGAAGCAATTATTCTGAGCAATCTCCTCGGCCTGGTATCTTTCTTCCTTTCAGGGACCACAGATTGTACTGTGTTGCTTTCATTTTCCCTACCCCATATGCCCATCTCTTGAAATAGAAGCACCTAAATGAAATTAAATAGAAGCAATGACTAGGAAAAAAACCAGGTATAGTTTCAATATAATTTGTTCCAAAAAAGTTCTTTCTTCCTGTGACTTCTAATTGTTCTCCTTTAAACATAATGGGTGCCCAGCCAAATGGCTCAGTGGATTAATGTGCCTGTAAGCAGGTACAGGGGCTGGAGGTTCAATCCCCAGGCCTGCTACACCAGCCCTGCCCCTGGTGGGCACACTGAGACAGAGACTGAGACTGGGTGTGGTGGCGCATGCCTATAATCTCAGCTCTTGGGAGGCTGTAAACAAGTGGATCACTATGAGTTCAGTCTAGTAGTGAGACCCTGGACACCCTGGAGACCCTTCCCTAAAATACAAAAACAAAAAACAACCCCCCCAAAAAACCCAAAAACCCAAACCCAAACCAAACCAAACAAAAAACCAAAACAAAACATAATGGGGAGAAGAATATGACATATGGAGTGTCTTGGCCTGAAATCTCGTTCTAACACGAACCAGATCTGAGGTTTTGAGATCATGAACTTTCTGGATTTTTAAAATCTGTTTCCATACCTCTCAGATGAACAAATATTTGCTTTACTGAGCCTTACTAGGGTAGTTGTGAGGTTCTAAAGAGTTGCCGGAGAGGGATGACAGATTTTTATTTTAAGTGCTGAAAGTTTGGGTGTACTATTATGTGGAGGTAGCTGAACTTATCTATCTGATCTGCATTACCATTTGCTATTTCCGGAGCCTAAACTTTTCCCAGTCTTCCACCCCCCCATCCTCTGATAAACCAGTAATAAGTATAAGAGCCTGTCTTTAACTAGAGACCCAGAGAGATAGTCTTTCTTGATAAAGAAGATAAAGTCCTTCTGGACCTTTGGCTAAAGAAAGAACAGGTGGGAAACAAGAACAAGCGTTAATTGTGTGCTTACTACAGGGCAGGTCTCTGTTTAGTGATTTCTATGTTTTATTTTGTTTAATCCTCACAAGAAGCCTATGATTTGGCTATCTCAGGCTACACTCACTTATCAGAAAACTCAAGAATAAAAAATGCATATGATAGATGTGAAAACCTCACTCATGCCAGATAATACAACAGTGAACATGAAGTAGACATCCCTGCACTGCAGGAGTGCTTGGAAGAGGATCTGAATTAGATTTCCCCCTCATTCTCTCCTGTAGCACTCAGCTTCTGCTTCTAGATATGGGTACCTTCCTGCCCCAGTTTTCCTAGTCTGTTCAGTTTACATCTTATTAAGTCGCAGAGCACTGACACCCTTTCTTTTCTTCCCCTGGGTCATTCTACCCTCCACTGATAGGCCAGAGTATTCAAAGGTAGAAGCCTTATTTAAACAATTTCTTTTTCCTCCACGGTGTGATTATCTGACTAGAGAAAGCCTTCAGGAAACCTTCCTTCCTGGATGAGTCAGCTGTCCTCATAGCCATTACCTAATGCTCACCTGGGGGTGGTTCGGGAAGCTGTAATCAGTGAAAAAGCTTAAGAGTCACAGGTTTGGAACTTAGGACCTGGCAGACAGAGTTAACCAGTGTCAAGTCCCCACTTGCTCACAATTTCTAGAAAACAGGACAGGGCAGTCTTCAAGAGAATCATCTTAAGAAATTCATATATTTCTGGAAAGTGACTCCTTTTCAATTTTTCTCAGTAAATGCTTTAGTGAAAATATGCCACTAGGAGAACAATGGGATGGGAGGAGAAAAAAGATGAACAATACAGTATTGGCTGGAGAAAGGTGGATGAAAACAATGGTCAATAAAAGGGGTTACCTAGACATGAGTTCTTGTGTCAACCACCTTTCAGTTCTTGAGTAACTGTCCCAACACTGAAACTTTTCATTCTGCCCAGGGAAAGATCAAAAGGATGATAAACTGACCCTATAGAGACTCAAGATACCATTAACAAAGTCAACAGAAACAACTGGACACAAGCGACGCCAACCAAGTGTTACCTTGCTTGGAGGTAATGCATGGGGTTATTCGCCCTGTGTGACCTTTTTTCAGTAAGCATTCTTGTTTGTGAACTTGTAAAGTATATCCAGTCACCATACTGCAGAAAGTGAACACACAAAAATTGCTCCTTTGTGTAGCTCAATCCATGGATCCTCAAGACTTGACCCACTTTTCGTTTCAGCAGCCAAATGTATTTTAGAACTAGTCCCAACTCTGCCCAGATAAAGGTTCTCTACTCTTTCTCTCAAGGTATTCTTGACTCCGAAGTTACTCCCTGCTCAGGACATTTCCTGTCATCTAGGCTTTCTTTTAGTTCTATTTCCTGGTGTCGCCTTACAAACATCTAAACTTTAATGTCTTAGGGGTGAGGGAGATAGTTTAGTAGAATAAGCCCCTGCCTGGCAAATTTAAGCTTAGGGTCCTGAGTTCAATCCCGGGTAATGCAAAACAAACAAAAAACCAAAACCCTGGACCTTTGGGCAGGCCACATAGCTCAGCAGACTGAAGCGCCTGCTTTAAGCAGAGTGCAGGGGCTATGGCTGGGGTCCGATTCCCTAGAGTGCTGTGCTGTGTTGCCTGCCCCCACCTCCTGGCCCCCCCCACTGAGCCTGTGAATGAAACGGGGCATAGTGGCGCAAGCCTGTACTCCCAGCGCGTGGGAGGCTGAATACAGGTTCACTGATTCTGATCTACTGAGACCCTCTAGACCCTGTATTTTAAATCAACTCATTACATTCTTTTCCTCTTCCCAGAGCAAAATATCTCACAACTACTCCATATTTATTTTTATCCCACTGTAGATACTCATTATCTTGAAAACTGGAAATTAAGGAAAGAAGTGTCTCTGCTTTTCTTATGGGAACCACTAGATAAGTGAACAGTTGATAAGGGTGGGTTTCTGTTTAGAGAAGTGTTTCACTAATGGGAAAGAATAATAGCATGGGTGTAGATAATGATTATCAGTGCTGCCAACATGACAACACAGTGGCAACCCGACATTACATGACCAAATACATAGCACCACTTACGATTTAATCTTGATAAAATATGAACCTGAACCTGATTAAAAATCTAGATTTGTTATAGGAAATATAGGAGACATAGTATCTATAGGAACGAATCAGGAGGAGACTGGGAGAAGCCATAGGACAAACAAGGTCCATAAAAGAACTTTAAGGAAACAGACAGGGAGAATCTATAGGCTAAAAGAGATTTGGAGGCGTGCCAACCAATTGTAACATCTGACTCTTATTTTGATCAGGTACAAACAAATGCACTACAAAAATTTATGAAAAGCAGGCTAATGTGGATACTGACTAGATCTTTTATGGCACGTAAGAGTTATTTGTGGAGCAGGTATGATTGTTAAATCAATCTTTGTACTTTGAAATACACACTGAAATACATATGAAGTCTATGGTGTCTTGGATTTCCTTCAAAACAATCCATAGGACAATGGGTGGGAGAGCAAATAATACAAGATCGGCATGAGCAGATAATTATTTAAACTGAGTGACAGGTAGATACTTCATTAGTTTGTTTACTTTTGCATATGATTGCACTTTTTTTTTTTAGGTGAGGGTCTAGGCTGGCCTTGAACTCACAGCAATCCTGCTGCTGCCCCCTTCCAAGGGCTGGGATTCCACGTGTGTGCCACCATACTTGGTCTGATCAAAATTTCTACAAGTTAATGACAAAAGAATTATAAGGTAGCCACTGGATGAATGGACATGATCTGTAAACTCTCAATCCTAACAACGGGTAAAGATGAGTAAAACAATGAATTGAATAAGGCTGGAGAAGGGAGGATGAGAGGGCACACTTGAGGGAGAAAACACAGAATTAGATGGCAGAGATATGTTCAAACATGTCAATTATAATAAATGAAAACAGATTAAATTCATCTATTAAAAGACAAGGTTGGGTTTAAAAAAATCTACCTATACATACTTTTTACAAGAGCATCTCCTGAAAAGTTAAAAAAAATAAAACAAGCTACAATTTCCTGTAAAAATTATACAGTAACACCAACTATATCCAACGGTCAGTATGACCAAGAACTAAAATGAATGAAATAGAATTAGCAGCAAAGTGATGCCTGGCGATCTTGACAAGAGTACTTTCAGTGGTGCAGTAATAGCTAAAGCCAGCCTGCACTGAGAGGAGCAGTGAATGAAAAGGGAAGGAAGGGAAAGGAAGAGGAGGTAGCTGAAGAAGCAAGTGGAAGGAATCATGCTTCAGTTAGGGGGGAAATGATACTTAGCATTGGGTGATTGACAGTAAAGAAGCCTGAGGAAATGGTGAAGAAGAAATGGGGGAGACAAAGAAAAAAGTCCTGGGCAGGGGAGAAGGCTTAAGATGGTGATATCCAGGGCACCACATGAATATTAGTAGCAGACAAGAAGAAAACATTTTCTATTTTATTTTATTTCTAATTTATTAATTTGGCATTACACAACAATACATGAATATTCAAAAACATCAAACATTACATTTAAAGCTAATGCATACCACCAAACTACTGTTAACAGTTTGGTTAGTATCTTCCAGACCTTCTCTCTGTATTTATATAGTACATGAATATGTACTCATAGAAGTATATTATACAGTATTTGTGTGTGAATGTGTGTGGCACATATTTGAACATCCATGGTATGTATTATATATACTGCCTTTCAATTTGCCCCAAGTCTTTTAAGAAACTTATTAAATCCTACACATCCATTCCTGTATATGTAGGACTCATCTATCTTCACTGATACTTAATATAATGTATACCAAATTCCATCTTTTTATGACTATTTTGGTTTTTCCAATTTTATAAGCAAATATTCAAATGACACTATAAAAGCCAACTTGTGATCCCACGTTTCTTTAGGGTATATACTAAAAATTGGCATTGTTGGGTCACAGGTACATGAATTTTAAGTTTTAATGGATATTACCCAATTGCTTTAAAAGTGGCAGTGCAAATTTATGCACTCACCAACAATGGGAGGTTACTGTTTCCAACACACTTGACTGCTTGTGATATATATTGATATATATCTTTATCTTTTTTTTTTTTTTTTTTTTACTACTTGCCAATTGGATCTCAGAGCTTCTGGGGTTTTGGTGTTTCCTTTATTTTGCTAAGGTTCAAGCATCTCTTCCTATCTGTATCACTTTTGTTTATGAAAGGATTTCTATAGCTTTCAATTTCTAAAAGGAGTATGTGACCCAAAAGTAGATGATTAACTTCTAATTTAGTTGGAGTTAGTTTCTGTAAGAGATCCAAACTTACTTTTTCTAAATGTTATGCTCTCTTACTGCTATTTGTTGACTAATTTTTTTCCCTACCGATTTGAAATGTCATTTATTATTACTCAACATTTATGTCAGTTCTATGAGATTCTTTTTGGTATCAGGCACCTGTGTGATTTTTAACTTGGTTCACTGAATGGTAGCTGATCTGATTAGTTAAGATGTATGTGTTCTTATGATACAATAGGTCATTTATAGTACTCAAACCCTACTTTAGATTAAAATCAGTTCCATTAACTATAAACTTAAGTGCAAGAAAAAAGTGTGTAAATTTCTCAGATTGGTTTCTCTCTTTTGGGGGATACCTTATAGGCTCAAGGTAAAGAGGGAACGTTTTTTGTATTTCTCTATTTCTAAAAATATTATTGATGTTAAAGCTTCCTAGGGCCAGGGAAATAGCTCAGTAGAATAAGCAAGCTTGGGGTCCTGAGTTCAATCCCCAGTACCACAAAAAAGCAAAACAAAACAAAAAACGTTGGGGCTGGGGAGATAGCTCAGTAGAATAAGTGCTTGCCTGGCAAGTGCAGAGTTCTGAGTTCAATTCCTGGTACCTGGAAAAAAAAAAAAAAACTTTCTAGTGACTTAAGTTTTTTCTAGGCAATGGCAACAAGTTTCACGTGACATGGCAACATTACTGCTGATTTACACGAACCTTTCATTTAACAGATGCTACAAGGTCCACAAACTATGACATTTACTCTGAATAAAAAATATGGCACTTCAGTATTTGCTTTGACACTGAACTATGAGCTCCTGGACAGCACAAATCATATCCTAATCACCTAAGAGATATAGTACAGGGTGTAGCATCTAGACTTTAGTAGAATTTTATTGCAACAAAATTTTTTTTTTTTTTTTTTGTATTTTAGGACAGGGTCTACAGGGTCTCATTATGTAGATCGGACTCAAGTGATCCACTTGTGTTCAGCCTCCCAAGAGCTGGGATTACAGGTGCATGCCACCACACCCAAGCTCAAATGCCGTCTCTGTATGCCCCAGACGCAGGGCCGGCATTGGAGGCCTGGGATCTAACCCCGGGTGCAGGAGCAACATTTCTATAAAATAAAAAATACTAGATTGCTTGAAAACTCCTTTGGAGTTTTATAATTTTGTGTAACCTGCCACCTGATCAAATGATACATGTGTATTTGTATATTCTTTTAGTAGGAAAACTGTCCCTGACCTGATATTATATCATGTCATAGAGTAGAAAAATGTCCATAGCCTCAGGTTTGATCTATCTACAGATGTGCTGCTTGCCTATGAAATGACACCAAGAAGTGTGATACAGAAAAAACTTCTGAGTAAGAGTATTCTACATTGTTACATGAAAATACTTCATGTGTGTGAAAGACTGAAATGGAAAAAAGAGTGGGAAAGTTGAAGTGCACCAAAATTCAGTTATTTTTCTAGGTCAGCACACCTATTTTCCTTCCTTCTTTGAAAGGGGTAACTATGACTTCTGTAGGCAGCAAACTTCATCAGTTCTGTGAAATTAGGCAGCAGGGAAACTCCCCAGTGCTTCCTTTTAGCATTTTCATCTCTGAACACAGAGTGTCATACCAATTAGGAAAATGGTTACATAGTACAAAGGGAATGCATGCATTTAAACAGATTTTGGTATAGACATTCTGTGCTCTAATATAGAAATATATGAGACAGGGATTTATTCTGGAATTTTAAAATGGTGTAAATAGGCACAAACATCAACCACAAAATAATGAACAATTAGTATTGCTAGAAAAGAGATTAGGAAGCTTGAGGTATGAAGTGGGAAAAAAGGTTTAGTTTTGCATAAGCAGCAGATTGTATTCAGAAGAAAAAGCTGTTGGAAGCACAAAAAGCTGAAGCTGACTACAAACTACTCTGACAGTAACTTGCAATGGAGCCAGTACCTGTATTACCCTTTTCAGGGACTGAGGAATAGCTTTTAGGGAAAACCGTTACAATCATGGCAACTGCAGTCACTATACAAGAATTTTAATTTTAGGGCTGTATTTTCACAGGTGTGACCAAAGCTCCTAGATTTCCTCCACCCTTTTGTTAAATTCTCACAATTCAATTTCAGAGATACATGACTGTTAGATATAAAAGGCAACTTAAACTTTCAAGCATGGGAATTGCGGTTGACTTTCCTTAAAGGTCAAGAAAGCAGGGCATCTGATGCTGAGAATGGAGTATTTATTGAAAATTGGTACAGAAAGACCCAAGGAAAAATTTACATGCTTCACAAAATTGCTTTTTTTTCCTGGATTATTGCTGTCCAGTCTAAACTCTTATTTTTCAGTTTTAGCCCTCCAATCTACTTCCTGTCTGTCACTGCAATTGAGCACAATATCCCATTACTTAATATAAATCATTGTTTTCTGAAGTGGGACAGTGTTTATATCTGTTTCTGTATAATTCTATGGCTGTCTTAATAAGCCTTGCTTATGCCCTCCTTTATATGCCAGTGCTGTTTTCTTTGTACCTGAAATGTCCTTTTAATTGGCTCATTATAACCTTCAAAACACAGATGTCAACTTTTCAGATAGCTACTCCACAATGCTATCCTTGACTTGTTATTTTCTGTTGCATTGTAGTACTTGGCTTGCCTATATCTTTACACTGCATATCTCAAGAACTGGACTTTGTAACAGGATTCCTGGAGAACTGAGTCAAGACATAAAGTACCTGAGACTGGTCTTCATTTAATTTTTTTTTTTTTTTTGCGGAACCAGGGATTGAACTCAGGCCCTTGCACTTGCCAGGGAAATGGTTATTCCACTGAGCCATCTCTCCAGCCCTTCATTTAATTTTTAATTACAAAATGACTGAATGCTTAATCTTCCCAATTCCTTATGTTTTTATTTTTTTGGGACATGGCAAGCTGTAAATATTACATATATTGAAACTAGCTAAAATGAATTTTCTTTAGGGAAACCAAGGTTTAAAAATTGTACACATATCACAGTAACAGAACTATTATTTTCTGGTTGGCTCAGTTAAGCCACCAGCAAACTTATATAGCACCTCAGACTACAGGAATTATACTGAGAAAGTGAGAGACTGTGACCCCCCCAAATTAATATTCTATTCAAGTAGAAGATCTTAAAACTCCAAGATAAAATGGAAATTAAGATCCTGAAAGGACTAATCAATTGGAAGAATACTTGACACTTCCAAATATAAACATACAAGCTTTCCATCTTTTAAGTCTGTTCCTGATTTTGGAGTATTGGGTATGCCTCATAGAACTAGGTTTGGATGTAAATACTTTCTGCTGTGAGGGGGAAGAGCACAGGATGGCAGATAGGGGATGTCTGAACTCTAGCGCAAGGACAAGATAAACAGAGAACAAGAACAATCAACTGCATTTTTGGAAAATTGCACCATGAGCTTCTTATCATTAAACTGAAAAGTTTATTAGTTAAGGCTTTAATACATATTGCCTAATTATTTTCTGGAGAACACAGGAAAATCTGCCTTCCTACATTAAGCCCTGCTATTTAAAAGACACATAACTATCTGCTAAAAATATTAATTTGCATTTCTTTACCAGAAATTGAACTCTCAGAAACCATTTTTTTTTTTACCTATTTTCTTGTTTTTAAAATATATAATAGTAATTACTATTGGTTATCATTTTAAACCTTAATATTAATCTCTGTCTTGGTATTATGTTTATGAAGTATTTTTCTATTCCCAGAATAAAAACTTCTCATTTTCACATAAATTATACACCCCACCCCTTTTTGCTGCTGAGAATGAAACACTGGGCCTTTTGCATGATGGGGTATATTCTACAAACACTGAGTCTTACAAGCCCTACTTTAATATTAGTTTTTCTTTGCCCATTCGTAGGTTTGGAAAGGTATATCTAGGAATCTGATATTACATCTATCCAATCAATAAAGTTTTACATTCCGTCTTGCCTATGGTGGCTCTAGGATTCTGAAACCATAACCTTAAGGTTTTAGCCTATATTCTTTTAAATATTTCCAATGTTATTAAAATTTTGTTCACTGAATAACATATCCTGCAGCATTACTAGCATATATTTGGTAATCCAATGTACAATTTAATTGAATGCTTTTTGTTTTATGGTTAATCTAAGTTTTTATTTCAAAAAGATAAACACCCTCTTTTACATGGAGAGGTAATTGCTATTTCTCAGTAACTTCTGATTAGCTAGCTGGCAACAGATATAGCACATGTTAATTCTACAGGCACCTTTCTGAATTCAAGTAAAAGTTTTGGTAGACAAGGATTTCCTACTTATATCATTAACATATATGAATATTGAGTATAAATATTGCTCACCATTCTTGCATTCTTTATTTTTACTTTGAAAAATTAAGGACTATCACTGTCATTGACAAGTTTCTGTTTAAGGAATATTTTGATCTGTGAAAATACAAATCTAGTCAAATTTTGAACACATGTAGAGCCAAATATTTCAACAAAACTGCAGTTTAATTTCAGAAAGTGTTAAAATATATTTATACATCAATTTCTGACATACACTTAATGTGTTAGTATACACAAAATGATGCTTCCTCTTGAAACTGTATTTATGAAATGTACATTTTAATTTAAATACTCAGTATACACTGCACTTAATCTGCATGTTGCATTTATTAAATACATTAAAATCTGCAATGTAACAAAATGTTTTCTGCATACGAAATTCAAAACACCATTTTAAATGAACAAAAGATGGCTCACTTCATTTTTGTTTTTGTACAACTAGTGTATTGTACACTAGCTCAGCTCCACCACACTACCTGTTCTTTCTTTTTATTTGACATTGTTCACAGACTAGTACATATTACAATAAGAGTGCTGGATAAAAACATGAGGTACGAAAGTGGTTCAAAGATTATAGGTCATGCAGATCATGCTAGACAGCAAAGAAAATTGTGACCAAGAAAATACTAAATAAAAATACATAAAGAATGTGCAATATATATATATATATATATATATATATATATATATATATATATATATATATATCCAAAAACAAAACCCAAAACTCCAAAACTCCATTACACAGCTTTGCTTCTTTGGTTACAAAGTAGGTTGAACAATTTCACAGCTTTTTATTCCCACCTGGAAAAAAAAAGTCATACGAAATGTTGAAAAGCAGAGGAATCGTGGCAATTTCTCTATTAGAAAGTAGAAACAAATGAACAAAGTTTTCTTCATCAAAATAGCCCGATTATTTATTATATCACAATAACTGGTGACTACCTGTACAGTTGCACTATGTTCTTCATACTTACACTATACAAAATTTACATTCAAGCTGGGTCTTTACTACTGAAAATAAATACCAAAGGTAAATTGCCATTAGTGTTAGAAATATGCCAGGATTCTTTTGTTCAATTATTGCCTAAACGTTTTATCTATTAAACACAATCCTGTCTTTTATTTCCTTTACTGATACTTATAATTATCCAAAAAATTAAAAAAAGTTCTGTGACACTGTTCATGTACATTATGAAAATAGCAGCCCTGTAATAAATAAAACACAAATAAATGAAAACTTAAGTAGGCAAATGTTACTGATATTGAAAGAATAGTGGCTCTTTAAATGAACTGTTATTTATAATATGATGAAGAAGGCTCAAGGTAAATCCATGGGTAACAGGAGACATGGGAGAGCCACCAAAATGCTTACAGACCCCACTCATGTGCACCAGGTAAAATGCAGACTTTGCTTGCTTTAATAAACTCCATCTATTATTCTCCTTGTGTACTGATGACATAGAACTGGACGTCAACAGTGCTGCATGACATCTTAGAGGAAAAGCTCTTGTAGAATGATTGTCTAATACTGAAAAGGCCAAACACATAACCAAAGCATGGCTACTTGCTTTCGTATAAAGTGAAGGAAAAGAATACCAGTGGCACACAAGGATAGATTGCTTTTTCCTTAATGAGGCTTAAGAAAGCTTTATGCAGAGGAGACATTCGGCTGCTGTGGAGGTTGCGTTGGCTGCGAAGGCTGTGCTATCACTGTTTGCTGTTGAGAAGTGCTACCAGGATTGGCCTGTTGGGCTGGGAGTTGGGATAATTGATCATTGTTTGAAAGAGATTTTAACAGTGCATTTTCCCGTTCAAGTAAAGAGTTTCTTTCAACTAATTCTTTTATTTGTTCCTTTAGAACTTCCACTTCTTCTCTTACTGCATACATCAAATGGCTTTTCACCAGATCCTGTGAAAAACAAAATCAGGAATGTCAAAGTGAATGAAAGAGAAAGGTGGAGTTATGTGGTTCTAGCCTACTTTGAAACACAAGGTGTGATTATATTATATTTTTTTGCTCTTGCTTTTAATGTTTCTGCTATAACTGACTTATGGGAGATGGATGAAAAAAAACCTACTTTCCACCTATAGCAGCAGTGAGCTCAGAATTTTCAAAGTTTAAAATGATTTCCCAAAAGTATTTCTTTGTTAAATGATCATTTATAAATTTAGGATTAGTTCCAGGCATAGTGGCGAATGCCTGGAATCCTAGCTATTTAAGAGTGGTGTGGGTGATATTGTAATATTCCAATAGAAAGCTACTTGGTAATGAAGCTACTTATAAATCAGTTTTAGAGATATAATGACCTGTAACTCCTAACTTTAAAGTCTGATTTATATTTTCTCACAGTTTGAGACTGAAAGTCCTTTTTATAGTTTACCTATACTTTAACCTTAAATTAATATTTTTTATAATATAAGCAAAATATTTTTAAGGGAAAAAAAATTGATAGCAATAGCAGGAACCACAACCAGAAACAAGTCTAATGATCAGATCTCATAGGGACAACACCTGTAATAACCAGAGGATGATCATGCTCAGCTGAGAATATACTACTTTAATCATGTATGTTTCCTCCAATAGCCCTTCATCAATGAACGCATGAAATGTGAGACACTGAAATGGGATAAGTATTTATTCAAATGATACTTCGGGACTAAAAATTTCAGTGCTCTAGGCATCTCTGACTAAGACAACAACAAAAAATATAATCTGGCTAATTTTGTTTAAAGGCATCAGGCATTTGCTAGTTTGAATTTATAACGTGTTTCATTCAACCAACAATCTATGAAATGAGAGGATTATAAACTTTTACTTACCATTGCTTGTTCTATTTTGTTGTCGATGGCTACACCACCTCCCCCAGATGCACTGGAAAAAATTAGAATATTTTATTAAGTTATTCTAAAAATAATTTAATCTGCCTTCCAACTCTTAAAAATAATGTAGGAAACATTCATGGTTCACTTAAAAACAAACACAATAATCTGAAATAGCTTAAGTCCATTATCACAATTTTAGTACTCAGAGCTCTAACTTTTAAAGTGAAGGTTTCAGTAAATGGATGACTTCTAACAATTACTGTAGACCCAACATCTATAATTTGTCTATGATAGACATATGTATGCTACTTTAGAAGTATCACTGTTTCATTCAGGTGTTTTTCTTTCCGAAAAGGATAATGTTGAATGAGCAGTAACCCCTCAGTTTTTGAACTTCATAACTAACTACATATGTGATTTGTCTTTCATGTAGAAATCCTAGTGATTTTTTCATTAAAACTTAGATGATGATTTTACACATTTTATATTTTAACCTTGCCGGTTATTTAAAAACAGTTTAGAAGTTTTTTAGCAGGGCTTATTAACAAGGAATTCAATATTCCTTGAAGACTGACATGCTTTGATTATAGATTACTTACTGGCAAAAATCAAGTAACAGGGTTTTTGGCTTAGACTAGTTCTTCCTGAAAATATGAGAGTAGTCAATTTTAGTAAATATGTCCTAGATTTAACTATCACACTAACATTTACATGATATCAGAAAGTTGAATACATAACTGGTGGTTTATATATTCTCCCATGTATTGAGTAGGAAGAGTAAGTAAGCAAGACTCTTTCTTTTTTTTTTTTTTTTTTTTTTGTTTTGAGAAAGGGTTTCACTGTATAGTTCAGGCTGGCCTTGAATTATGTAGTCCAGGCTGGTTTAGAACTTATAGCAATCCCCTGCCTTAGCTCCTGAAGTATGGGAATTATAGTGTTGATGTTTATATAAATTCTGATAATTTATATAAAGTTTTTTAAATTAGTCTTGCACAGGTAAACCTGGTACCTTACTGCCTTAACAAAGGAAGATCTTCAATGTTATATAAGTCTTAGAAATATCCTGGTCAGACAATCCATGCGGGTCCCCTTCTGTCCCTCTCTCAGAGAGAAGCTTTCTTTACCTCAATAGATATATTCTATTCTGCTCTTTAAAAAAGAAAGAAAAAAAAAAAGAGAAAAAGAAAAAGAAAAGAAAAATCCTGGACAATGCAGTAGTGCCTTTCAGATTATAATCCAAGTAAACTTGCCCACAGACTAATTCTGCTATGTATGACAATAACCACCAGCAAATCACCAACTCAACTTCCCTAGATCTTAGTTCTCCCTCTGTAAAATGAGCTGGTTGTATTGATTCTTCAGTGGGCTTTTCACTTCTAAATTTTTCTGAACATTAACCATCTAATTATAGCACATTACTTCAGTTTTTCTTGTTGATATTTCTAAGAAAAGGGATTCTGTATACCTAAAAAATGGGGAAGGACATAGAAATAATTAACAAATACTTTATACTGTAGGCCTTAATGCTTGCAGAGTGCTTGCTTTGGCAGCACCTTTACAAAAATTACAATAATACAGAAAGAAATGCTTGTGAAGAGCTGGGTGCAAAGCAGTAAGACTACATTAACTACAAAAAACGTAAGGTTTTAGTGGAAAGTTTGGCACCAGAATCTATATACATACATATTCACCACAAAAAGTGATATACAATTAGATTAGCATTTGCTTGAGAATCCTATATCATACTTTCTCTATTTTTATTTCTACCACACACACACAAAAAAAATCAAATTACTTAGTTACTTCATGGCTTACATGCAATTTACTCCTTCAATATAACTGGACTAAACAATATAGTATTATTTTATATATTAACAAGTAATTGGGGAAAAAAATCTAAAAAGAATCTAACATGGTTTATTTCTTCTTTTTTAGTTTGATAACTAAAACCAGCAAGCTTCTAATTCCTTCTTGTATTTAAGGAATAATTAGAAGACTATTCTTTGAATGTTGATTTGAATAGATGTACCCCTTAAAAGATATTAATATTTCAAACCTGTTGCGCATTGTACTCTCACAAAACTACACTGGTCATATATATAACTACTATCATTATAGTAACCCTTGACTATCTTGAAGGCTATTACTCAACAATTCAATAATCTAATAGTGGTCAAAAATTACAAGAGCATGCACTTGAAGTCTGGTAAAACAAACTCTTAGGCTCCACCTCAGTTTCTGATTCAGTAGGTATGAAATGGGCCTCAGGAATACATATTTTTAACAAGTTCCCTGATGATGCTCTCATTATGTGAGAGTTACTGATTTATACAGACAAAAGCTAAAGGATGAAAACACCCCCCCAAAAAAAAACCCCTCTAATTCTATTTTTAAAAACTTTTTAGCTTGGTATACAAAATTCTTCATGATCTTAACCTCTGTGTTATATGATCTTTTTCTTATTATACTCTATCCTATTGTATTGTTTTACGTAAGTATTTGCCATCTGTGGAACACACACTCCTCCCCGCAGTGTTTCCTTGACTTTGCAGGAACTGCTCCCTCTGCTGGAGAGGATCACAGCTGTAAGTCTTGAGGGACACTCCCATGCTCCACCCTGTCCTTTTGATTTCCTAAGGTACAGTCAAATTAGTCCATCCCTCCGGTGCTTCATCAATGTTCATAGTTTTATTTTTTAATAGCACAGGAACACAGAAGTTGCAACAGTAAATTCTGGCTCCTCTGTGAATACAGTAGTACTTCAATTGCAAGTGGAATTGTGGAATGAATTGTTTGACCAGAACCATAAAGAAGCAGTTTATAACACCTAAAATTAGGATTATATACCTAATTAATTTATAAAACTACTGTGAAGATTAAATAAGTCTCTGTAATATTTACCACCTGGCACACTGAACACTCAATACATGGTGGTGATTATTTTCATAATGCTAACACTCGTTGAGTCTACATGACCGAAATTCTTGAGGGATAATCTGTCTTCACTTCTGTAAAGAAGTGAACAGTGTCTGGTACATAAGAGCTAAAAAGTATACTATTTAAATGTGATATTAGTAGTTCAATTTGAAACAACAGTTAAAACTAGGAAACCATTACATTTTAAAAAATTCAGATTAATCAGCAGTTTTCAAAGTTTAATTTCTGAATCAGAAGCACCACTGTTACTTGGAACTTGATAAAGAGATAGAAATATCTGGACACTTTCTAGACCCATGGACATTTTAATAAACTTTTCAGATGATTTGGACAGAAACTAAGGTAGGATAATCACTGCTTTACAATCAGGATTACAGTATCTGATATCCCCTAAGCAAGTAAGAGGATTTTTTTTTTTCAAGATCCCAGAGAATACATTCAAAATACTTTTTCAATGAGGGTAGTTAGGTGTTTTCTATGGTGTTCAAAGAAATGCAGTGATTTAGCTCTTTTTCAAAATAAGGTCAGTGAAGCTTTCAATTTTCTTTCCTTCACCTAATGAATGTTACCTTGTTTTCTGTTTAAATATTGAATTTATCTCATCAAGTTTACTGGATAACTAGTTTCTGAATTTAAGCTTATCTAGTTTTCCCAAAGTAGAATACATATACTTACTATACAATTAGGTACTCCAAAAAAGGAAGTGATAAGAATAAACCAGCTAGGAACCAGGACATACACATGTAATCCCAACTGCTCAGAGGACTGAGGCAGGAGGATCTTAAGTTCAGGCCAGACTTGACAACTTGCCAAGACCCTGTCAAAAAGAGGGGTGGGGGAAAGATGGGATGTAGCTCACTGTAGAGCAGTTGCCTAGTATGTGTGGGGCTCTGTGTTCAATCCTTAGAACTGCAAAACAAGCAACAAACAAAAATCTAAAAACTATATACTACAGATGAATATATACCCTCAAGCTGAAATACATCTACTTTAAATCTAGTGCTATAATTATGAGCATAGAAGCATGGAGAAAATAAGGAGCTTAACATCTTAAATTGCTCTTATGGTCAACAAGGGCTAATACATCAAAGGTTAATTTTTTTTTTTTTTCATTTATGTATTTGGTACAGGATCTTACTATGCAGCTCAGATTTGTAGTGATCCTCCTGTTTTCAGCCTCCCAGTGCTGGGATTACAAGAGTGCCCATTACACCCGACTCATTTGCCAGTGCAACATGCCCTGGGCATCGCAACCTGATCCCTGTGCTTCTCAAGGCAGGCGCTTAGTTGCTTTGTCCACTGAGCTATCTCACTGGCCCCCAAAGGTTAATTTTTAAAGATAAACCTTCTGTTTATTATCGACTATTCTTTCAGAATAAAATGAAGCACTAATTGGCATTTTCAGATAAATTGAAAATTGTACCTATGGAAGGATCAGAAGTATAGAGCTATGTAAGAGACTAAATGTTTTTTTCCTTGAACTGCCTCCAAAAAAAACAAATGGGCTTGAATTTAGTGTTTAAAATAAAGTCAATTATAATCATATATACAGGAAAAGCAAAACTCGTAGCATCAGCATCAGTAAGATAGGCTGGCTTTTCTTGATGTTCTTATGAAAACGTTTTTCTTTATTTGTAGCAATATGGGCAGATACCTCACAGCTGACAGTCCAAATGTCTTTTCTTTTTTCAGTAGACATATTTTGACTATTTTGTCTTTTGTCCTCCCCTCCATATAAATGTTAATAAAGTACAAGAAAATATAAATAAATACCTGTCCACATTATGGCAAGTATACCCTTGTTCCTGAGACCTTACAATAACAGGCTTGAGGAACAGTTTCATTTTACAAATGAGCAAACTGAGGTCAATGCTAACAAGACTAACCCAGACCTAATGTGAAAACAGCTACTTTTTCTTTCATAATGCATGACTGAAAAATAAAAGGAACTACAGTATCTATTGTGACCTAAAAATAAATCCTGAATTGAAAATGAATGTTAAGCACTAAATGTTAAGTTGTGAAACCATAAATATGGATCCAAAGATTAAACTATGTTCATAACATGCCTTGTATCTTATCTAGTGCATTCCCAGAAGTCCAGCTCTGAGAATAAGGGAGTCAACCTCTTAGAAAAGGTACTTATTTGGTGATCTCTGACCAGTCAGCATAATTTGCCTATTTGCTTCTACTAAGATGTTTTCTATATCTTAACATTGTATGTATCTATAAATAGAAAAACCAAAAAAATTTACTCAAAGACCCTTCTAATAGTTCCAGTTAATCATCTATAATCATGTTCTCTATTTCCCCAAATAAGAGCTATAATATTTTGCCTTTCCTAAGAAATACATTTTTTTTCCCCAAAGGAACAAGGTCTTGCTGCAGTTCAGGACAGCCTTGAACTCATGGTGATATTCCTGCCTCAGCCTTCTAAGATTATAGGTATGCACCATCATGCTGGGCATGTTTGATTTTTTGAACATAAATTAAAACACTAAGTTGTTGATTAAAAATAAATCCAATAATCTACAGCTTAGCAAGCCTATAAAGGTTCAATACAGTTAATCTCCAGTCCAAAAAACAAGTAAGTTGTTTTAGAAGAAAATTCTAAGTCATTTGTTCATGATCTAATAAAGTGAGTCTTGTACAGTACACCTGTGAAAGTTTGCAACTCATTTTTTTTTTTTAATGTATTTGGTTGTTACAGAGTCTTACTACACAGCTTGGACTCATAGTGACCCTCCTGTTTTCAGCCTCCCCAGAACTAGGATTACAGGTGTGTGCTGCCATGTCCCAGTGGCCAGACCAGCCCACCTGGGTGTGGGGCTGGTATGGTATATGGTGCTGGGGATGGAACTGCTGTCCCTGGGCTTACCTAAGCAGTTGCTTTAGTCCACTGAGCTAATTTTGCTGGCCTCTGCAACTCATATTTTAAAGTTGCGGACTTCACTGTAATTTAAAAAAAAAAAAAAAATCACCACTCTTATGTAAGAGGGGACTTAAAAATATTTACAAAATAACACCTCATTGAACTGAAAGTAACAATTCATTCAAAAAGAGTCTAAAATTCATATAGAATTATCTCTGGGAAAACGCAAACCTTTAGAGTTAATAAAATATCAGATGTGGTTAATACTAAATTAAGCTAAGAAGTAAAAATATTATTCTGATTTTACTAATGTACAACAAATACTATTTTTAATGATGAAATAACTCCACAAAAATCTCCATGAAAATTTATATTATTAACATATGTGATTTAAAAGCTGTTATTCAGAACAAGGTTTAAAGTAACCAGTCTTATCAGCATATGATAAAAGCTTTATGAAGTACTAAAAAAAAAAAAAAGGAAAAAAAACTAAATCAAAATTTACATGATCACTATTTATATCTTTCACAAAACCAAAATATTTCTATATTTTATATTCATGCTATTAATTAGGTCAAATTCCTGGCCAGGAAAAATAAAAGTTTGAAAAAAGAAAAAATGGTATATGTTGTGGACTTGCAGCAATGTCAACTTCCTGATTGGCATCATGCAACTATGTATGTTCTTACTGGGAGAAACCAGATGAAAAGTACAGAAGCTGTTTTGCAATTTCTTGTGAATCTACAATCATTTCAAAATAGGTTGTCTTTAAGTTAAAAATATGTTCATATAGTAAAAAACTCAGGCTACTTATAAAAATGTATGCAACCAAGGGCCAGCTAGATAGCTCAGCAAACTCAAGCACCTGCTTATACTCTGGTTTCTCTTCAGATTGTATAAATCTTTTGCCTTTTATGAAAGCACCTGCTTAGGTACAGTGCAGGGGTTGGGGGTTCAGTTTCCTCATGCTGTGCCAGCCCCACCCCTAGGGTACATTGTGACAGTGACTGAGGCTGGGTGTGGCAGTGCCAGTGCTTGAGAGGCTGCAAATAGGAGTATCACTATGAATTTGATCTATGCAGTGAGACCTTGTACTAAATACATTAAAAAAAAGTATGCAACTTATGCAAAGTTTTCTTTTTTGAAAAGAATTTTTAAAAACCCATATAAGAATTTCATTAAAACTTTATAGAGTGGGAGAGGCTTATCTGTTAATTACACTCCTGAAAATATAGAAAAATCAAAGGATTCTTGAATAATTCCCCCCAAATATATACAGAATTTCTGGAAGTTGGTTAAGACCAGAAGCCCAAACGATAAATGAAAATTCACACTAGCAGTTCACAAGATATGAAAAAAAATTTTTTAATCACAATAAAAAATAGATTAAAATGATTACATCATTTACTAATAAGATGTCTTACCTTATCCTCCTTTACTTAGCTATACTGGGGTTTTATTTAGTTTTTGCAGAACTGGGGATTGAACTCAGGCCCTTGCACTTGCCAGGCAAGCACTTATTCTACTGAGCTATCTTCCTGGCCCCTATACTTGGGTTTTAAAATAGTTTTTGAAGATAGAGTCCAAGTGCTAGGCTGCCTAGGTGGGTTTGAACATGTGATCCTCCTGCTTCAACCTCCTAGAACGCTAGAATTACAGGCATGGATCAGGCTTTCTTTATTTACACTTTGGACCATCAATCCTGTACCTGAGTTTAATATATATATATATATATATATATATATATATATATATATATATATATATACACACATATATATATACATATATATATATGTATATATGAGAAATAATTATTATTCACTATAACACTATTTTTAATACTGAGAATTCTACCAATAGGAACCTGGTTAAATGAATGGTGAAAGCTGTCCATTCAGTTGAAATATACATCTATTAAAAACTATAAGGATGCTTTTTTATGTACTGAGATGGAAACAGTGTACGAAGGAGTAATATATATCGTATTTGCTTCTGTATCTACATAATCAAACTGTGAAATGATGAATACAAAGTAAGAATGCTGTTATATGGAAAGGTGAGCAAACGGAGGACAAAGATGCAAGCAAGATTCTATGCTGTGATGGACAAATACTATGGTGAATGCTACTTTAAAATGTGTGTTTATAGTAAAAGACATGCTGTCATTAATCTCCCTCAAAATACTTAGCCTTCCTTTGAACTGACCCTATCATTCTTTGTATTTTCTAAAACAGTTCTGGAAGTTCTCTTCTGTGTCTTTAGTGGCATTGTAGTTGCCTCAATATCCTGAATTGATTCAAAACATTTACCTTTCAGTCATTTTGGCTTTGGGGAAGAGCTAGAAGTCACACAGTATCAGATCTGATGAATACAGTGGATGAGGGTACACATTAATGTGTTTATGAGCCTGACTTTCTGTTGGCTGGCACCTGGTAGTAGTCTTGACACAACATGTAAACAGGAGGATTTCTGGAACTGCTCCAGAAAGTGGCAAGAATGAAAATATGTGTACTAAAAGATAGGAGAGTATTCTGAGGGAGATTAATGACAAAATAAAAAATAAATATAATAATTTAAAAAATTAACATTCACATGTATTTTTATCACTCCATGTTGGAGAATACTAAAAAATACATTAAACAATGAAAATGGACCATGAAAGAGTCACTACCCTACTTATACAATGTCAACTCAAGATAAGAAAAACTGGCAGGCAGGAAAAATAACAAGGGGAATTATAACCATCATTGGAATACAGTACCAATAATGTTTATAAATCCTAGCATAGTTATTTCTATTTATTCATAGTGAAAATCTGTGATAAATACACATAAATGTACACAATAATGCATTAAAAATGCATTCTAGGCCAGGCAAAGTGACCCATGCCTATAATCTCAGCACTGGAGAGGCTGAGGTAAGAAGATTGCTGTGAGTTCAAGGCCAGCCTGGGCCTTGAAATAAATGAATTGAATCCCTGGTAAGGAGGTGGGAGATGTAGAGTAGAATAAATGGGGCCAAAACTGGAGAAAGCCAATCTGTTAAGAGTTATAGAATAAGATGAGCTTGGGAAAAAAACTATTCTAAGAAATGCTATTTATTCCTTTTATCTAATGCCCTCACATTTGTTTCCTCTTTTCTCAAGCATTCTATTGGTACATTTTAGGTATATAAAATGATCGTATTTATCATAGAGAGCTTGTACCTGTACATGATGTAACTTTATTCTTTTCTCTTTCCATTCCTTCACCCTCCCTTCAACTCCTCTTCACCTTCCCATTTACAAAAGGTTTATTTCCATTCTTTCCTTTTCTCATTTTTATTTTTTGTCTTTTGTTTTGGCAGAACCAGGGATTGAACTCAGGCCCTTGCGCTTGTCTAAGCAAGTGCTTATACCCCCGGCCCCTTCTCATTTTATTTTTAAAAGATTTCCCTTCTTTGTTTCTCTCCCATTCCCTGTTCCCTTTCCCATTTGAACATTTTCCTCCTACTTCACAATACTAATTATACATTTTAGGGTTTTTTTTGTACTTTTGATTTTTTACACTGGAGAAACAATGTAGTATCTACATAAGTATGTCCAATTTATTTCACTTAGGAGTATGGTCTCATGGTGCATCCATTTACCTAGAAATCTTTCTCTATGGCAGACTACTGCACTGTATTAAAAAGCCACTTTTTTAATGTATTGATACAAGGTTTCACTATGCAGGCCAGACTCACAGTGATTCTCCTGTTTTCAGCCTCCTTAGTGCTGGGATTATAGGCATACGCCACCACGCTTAGTCTCAGTGGCTGGCTTAGTGCACCCAGGGGTGGGGTCAGGATGGCATGTGATACCAGGGATTGAACCCTAGTCTTTGTGCTTGCCTAAGCAGGCGCTGAGTCTGCTGACATATCTCACTGGCCCTGAACCACATCTTCTTTATCCATTACTAGCTGATAGATATTTGTGTTGTTTCTAAGATTTGGCTATTACAAACTGCTGCTATGAATATAAACATGGGTGTGTATTTATCACTATGCTTTAAAAAATTATGGAATGCTTCATGAATTTGCATGTTATCCTCATGCATAGAGGTCATGCTGATCCACTCTGCACCATTCTAATTTTTAGTATATATGCTGCTGAAGCAAACACATATTTTTATGTACTATTTCTTTCAACTAAACTTTTTTCTTTCATGTTTTTTCTTCTTCTATTTCTGGAGATTATAGCCCTGGGCTACATTTCTAGCTCTTTCAATTTTTTTTTTTTGGTGGAACCAAGGATTGAATTCAGGCCCTTGTGCTTGCCAGTGAAGTGCTTATTATACTGAGCCATCTCCCTGGCCCCTAAGACAGGTCTTGTTGTATCAATAAGTTGTCCACATTGTGATCATCTTGCCTTAGGTTCCCAGAATTCTGGGATAATAGGTGTCTTCCACCATTCTTGGTTAAAACACCTATTTTTTTTTTGGATATCTAATTTTTTTTTTATTCCCCTTCCCCTTTCCATTTTCCTCCTTGACTCCATCTCTAGATCCCTCTCCTTTAGTCTTTTAAGTTCATGTTTATAACACAGAATGATTACATTCTTTGTGGGGAATTATTACATACATTTAACACATCTTAAATACCTTTAAATCCTCTTTTCCTTCCCTCTACTACTCCTAGTCCTTTGGTTTCTCTTCCAATATGCAAAATGTTTCAGAGATTTCTCTCTGAAAACACCTATTCTTGAACAAATTTTCTTTTCCTTTTCCTTTTTGGTCTTTTTGAGACAAGGTCTTGCTATGCAGTTCAGGCTGACCTTGAGCTTACTTTGCAGCCTAGGCTGCTTGCACTCACAATGGTCCTCCTGCCTCAGTCTCCTGAGGGCTGAAATTATAGGAAGTGCTGGGATTAAAGGCTGTGCTACCACACCTGATATTGGAATAAATTTTCTTAATCTCATTTCTACAATGAAGTTTGATCGAACGAAAAATAAGACCGTCCCTTTGTATACCAAAAGTGATATACCAATAAAGAGCACCTAACCTTTTATCATTTTGCAGCTAATATTTTCATTTATGTGTATTTTTAAAGGTATAAAGCCTAATTTTAACAAACAATATGACAAAATAAAATTATATTAGCCTAGTTATCAGGGTTACATAACTAAAATCCAGTTTTATTCTTAGGTTATTAACTAATTCTTCTTTGCTACTTTATGTGTTTTCCTAACCCTGTCTCAAAGTCCAGGGATAATAATAAAATGAAGATTTTTCAAGGGACTGTTTTATAGTAGGGTTAAACCCACAAGAATGAGGATCATGAAATTTTCAAATTGACAAATGCTTCTAATTTTAAGAGTGATGATCATCATTCCTTAAATGAAAACAATACTGCAAAATATTGATCTTTATTTTTAATAGATTAATGCTTTGTAGTCGAGACATTTAAAAAATTTATATTGAGGTTCTCAAGTTTTGAGAAGGAAAGTTAAGGATCAAACTATCCTTAACTTAGTGTAGGAATTTAATTCAACAGAAGTTTCCAAAAATATATTTGAGTGTCTCAGGTCTTTAAATTACTTGAAGTTTCAACAGTCGATATTATTAGAAACAAACAAAAAAGACTATGATAAAGTGTTGCTTCACTTTTAAATCATTTACTATCCTAGCGAATCATTGCTTTGGAATTGAAAAAGATTCTCATGTTAAACAATAAAGAAAAATACAAGAAATTTTTTACTCTAGCAGATTGTATTCAAATAGGTACAATATCAGTAACAAAAAGTTTTAAACAGCTAACAACTTTTTCTCACTTCAATCCAGATCCATTTTTTTGAATTCTAGGTAATCATTATACAAAATTAAAAAATTTACAAGTTTGTACACATTTGTATAGTCTTTCATGATGAATTCATTTGTATTATCATCTGAAATTTGTTGAATTATGGTTCAGAGATAAAATTAATCTGAAGTGGTATATCTCATCTACATTTTCTCTTCCTTTCTTGTCAACTTTTTAAATAATCAGGTAAAATGCA
>PVKA01020505.1:27386-40351 GCA_004027165.1 Ctenomys sociabilis | reverse complement strand
CTCTGTCTCTGTTTCTCTCTGTGTATCTCTCTTGGTACCTATCTCTGTCAGTGCTATGGAGCTATCTGGAACTTTTAGTTTTGCCACTCGGATGGCTATCAGGAAACGTCTCATTGTTTCAAAAGGCAGTGTTCTGATTATGAGGAAGCTGAGGGTGATTTTTGATGCCTGGCCTGCTTTGCAGCATCTCCTTCAGGCTTCCTGCCTGTGTGTCCTTTACATATGTCAAGAGGAGTCTGAATAGCGGAGCTAGAGTTGAGGCCAGTTGGCCTGGATTGTACATGGGTTGGCACTGCCATCTGCACAACCTGAGCCGAGCCAGTTGCTTCCCATCACAGTCCTTTAGTTTCCTCATCTGTCATAAGTACAAATAGTTCAGTTCCAGTTTCATACATATGTGAGGATTAAATGAACTCAAACATATAGAATCCTTGCAGCATCAGGTAACTTGTAAATGTGTGACAAAGGTTATTATTGTATTTACTATTCCCATGAGTTATTACATATAAATTAATGCTAATATATACTAAAATGTAATTATAGTAGTAATTATTGAAATGCATTTCTTCTTGCATGAGTGGTTTGTGAATTATACTTTGGAAGTTACAGATTTATGAAGCTGCACTGTCATTTATCTGTCTGATAACTTTATCTCCAGTGTCTTTTCATTCAATGGAAATTTTAAATTTTGTGGTTAAGCTCTGGTTCTTTGTGTGGAATTTCTTTTTCTTTCTTTTGCCACTATACCCTGTGCACTGTGTAGAAAACTTTTCATTCTCCAATTTTTGTTTCTTCTTATCTTTACTTTCAGATTTTCTTGCATTGCTGATCTAGGGATTGGAGCTTCCTGGGTGTATCCTGAGCCAACCAGTAAGTTGGTCCGTTACTCATTAAGCACAAGTGTATGCATAAGATCCAAGACTGGATGTAGAATACAGAGGATATGGATAGGCAGCTTGGCACTTCATGGAGGGAATGAAAGGACACCCTGCTCAGTGTGCGCGCAGTGGAGTGGGTAAGTGCAGAGTGCGCAGTGCAGAGGCCTTCCGTGAAGGCTTGAGCTGTGCCCTAGGGGTGGAGGCAAATAAGGGAGCGAGCAGCCCAACAGAGGGATGTGCAAACGTGTGGCCCCAGGATGGGAAAGAAGGGATGAAAAGTGGGGACACTCATCTGATGATAGCAGAATGGAAAACTGGTGAAGATGTGAGGACTTTCGAGGCCAAGCAGTGGCAGTGCAATATGATGTGATCTACAACATGGGGCAGAAGGTCATCACTGGAGTCTGAGCATGACAAGGAGAGGGGGTGGTAATATGCTGGCATCCATGCTGGGTATATGAAATGGGCCAGGGAGTGGGAAAACTGGGAAGACAGGAAGTAGGGAGAGAAGCAGCGTAATCATCCCTCTAGCGGTGGGAAGGATGCTACCAGGTCAGGTGATAAACACCAAAGTACAAAATGGCCTGATGTCTTGAAGGCGGCAATAATGGCAGGTATTTGTTATCTGGAAAAGCAAAGCACAGGAGGCAGCTCCCAGGTCTGCGGCATTGGCATTCGGAGTGTGAGGAATGGGGAACCCCGTGGTGGCATCTTGACACATCTAAGAAAGTCTGGTAGAATGTGGCCCCAAGGCACAGTAACTGACACCTAGCAAGAGCTTGAAAAATATGTAATGAACAAAAGGGCACGAAGACAATGACATCCCTTGGAGGAACATTCCTTGGAGAGCTGAATACAAACCAAAGAAGTGGTCACCTGGCACCGCACCCTGCTCTCAGTACCACTGGAAGAAAAAGAAAGAAAGGTTGCAGAAAAGGAACAATCAGAGAGGAAAAAGAAAAAAAAAAAAAAAAAAAAAAAAAAAAAAAAAAAAAAAAAAAAAAAAAACAAAAACAAGAATTACTATTTTAGAATTTTAGGGAGAACCTGAGGATGATGCCGTCATCCCCACGTACCTCAGAAGTCAGGTGGTGCTCACTGGTGAGTGACAGGAGAACAACAGTTGCTATAATAATGTTTATCGATGGGAAGCTGGTGTCAAGGTGTCATCCGCGCGGCAATGTGATTACGGAAAAGGTGCGCAGGCCACGGACTGCATTGACACGGAGTAAGAAAATTCAGGACATGCCACCTGAGGGCCAGCTTCCTACACACTTTGGTCTGGAGAAATAACCAAGACCACTCTAGCCTGACCTTCAGGAATCAGAGAACTTGAGTGTTGGACCGGAGATTATATGGGCAGGGAATTAGTTGGATTTTCAGAAGCTAAGAGAAAATTTTAGATTTCCTTTAAAAGAGTTTGAGTACCTAACTGGCTTTTCTCTTGATTCACATAGATGTATGTGTAGGGTCAAAATTGCTTTTCAAACAGAAAAGTCAGTGTGGATGGTCACTAAGCAGTGTTTATAAAGTATAGCCAAGGACCCACAGAATATCTAAAAGGATGAGTCAGTTTATCCCAGCATTGTTTATTTAGCTTTTTATGAGCAATTTCACAAACCCTTGCTTGGACCTTGAGGAGTCTTCCTGGAATAGCAGGATGGCCTCACCCCAGCTCTGCAGGATAGAATAATTTTAAATCAGATCTGGGACAGGATATGGGGCTGTCTCAGAGATGAGTAGAACCACATGCAGCTTGATTTCCTAGGTTGGCTAAGAACATTGGTCATTGTCTTTTCTGTGCAGCCACCAAATATCCCATTCCATTTCTCTGTGCCCCAGGAAGAGGGCACAGGCTGGGAAGACAGCAGCCACATGACCAAGTGCGGGAGTGCTGCAAGAGACACCAAGTACTGTGTTCTGTGCCAAGATCTGGCATAGGTTGTTCATAGGGCTTTTGCTGTGGTCCAAGAAAAACAAGAAGACAGCTTTTAGTTGGGCCCTTTAGGAAAGAAGAACAGAGTTCTCCCACTAAGGCTAAACTGTGACCCATCTATTTTTAAGGCTTCAAGGTATTTCACCATGCATTTGTGTAGATAAAACACAGAGCTTGAGTCATCCTTTACAGTTGAAAAAACCACAGATATTTTTTCCAATGCGGAGAATTCTCCAATTCTACCAGGCCACTGTGGGATATGGCAGGATTTCCCCAATAACCTGATCAAAGGCTTCCTTTTGTCATGAAAGAGCTCCACAATTCTAAACCTTCACACTCTGCCTAGAAGCCCACAACGATGGATGTGGTTCTCTGGTCATTTCAAAAGTCATCCTAGCTTTTTCAGAAAAGGTCTGTGGGGTGAAGTGACAGCAGTTTGGTACATGGAGCTTTTCTGTGTCTGTGACCCTGAGAGATGATTACAGATTCACGTTGCCAGAGAACTTTTGCAGTTATCCCTCCCACACAAGTTTATGTTAGAGGGATTCCTGGAGGGCCTGGTAGGAATTCCAGGTAAGCATGTGCTCCATAGAACCACAGGTTTCTCTTTTCTGATTTGTAACTATTTGAAGGTCTGTGTGTCATTGGCTTGCAGGTTCAACCTGAAAACATGGAGGGGAGACCCAGTCAGCCGAGCCCAGGCCATTCGGTATGAAGAACACATACAAATTCACCAGCATACAATTAAGTCATGTGCCTAGAGTGGGTTGGTGGTCTGGGAACCCAAAGTAGGTTGAGAAAGAAAAGTGGAAAGATCTGGGGAGCAGCAAGGAGCCCCCCCCCCAACTACTCACACATCTCCTCTAGAAAAAACTGCAATTGGAAAGAACACTCTCTCCACATCAGAGGCCATGTCTGGAGAATAACCCTGTTGGTCTCCATCCCCTCCAATTCATTCATTTCAGGACACTGGGAGTCCCTGGATCTTGGCAGTTTCTGAATGGGGAGCCTTAGTGCTTAGTGCTAAAAAGCCAAAGAAGGACTACACAGCCACTTAAAAGCACACCATTGTAGGGAAGTTAGTTTGCTTTGCTTATGTAAATTCATCTAGGAAATTCAAAGTGAAATTGATCTTGGCCCTGCCCTGCCAAACTGCTCAATGAGAGTGACCCTGTGCTGGAGTGTGACAGGAATCTCAGAATAACTGCTTCAGAGGGTGTGGTGATCGTCTTTGTCAGACCTTAGGTGTATTTTTGTTACTAGGACACATTTTCTAGCCTTGGCTTTTAGCACCCCTTGTGTACCCTTAATGCCAAGAATGGCTTCTCTGTGCCAAGTCTCACATGGCTGCGTCTCACGTCCCAAAGTGCCAGTCCCATTGTGAGGTGCTAACACGCTACTTGTTTGCACAAGATAAGCATTCATGATGACCCAGTTTTCTTACAAATTAGCCCTTGGAAAAATCTTGAGTCTATAATAGTATTTCCCTATTAACACTTAGAATGTCAAAAATCAATAACCCACCAGGAGAATTTGCACCATGAGTTGAAAATATGCACCACACTTAAAAGTCTAAAGATGAACATTCTTGATCAGCCTTCGCTGTATACAGAATTATATTAACAGAAAAGAGCTCAAGTCAGAATGAAATGGGTTTTGATTGAAGAGTTCAGGCAGCAATGGTCCAGTGCGTTGACTTTTCTATTCTGTCTGCTCTAATAGCCTCATGTACCTGAAATATAAACGTGCCAGAAAGAAAAGTGATCAAAAAAATGAAGCTGGCATGGGAAGAAATTGCTGATTATGGAGGTCCTAAGACTGTCAGTAATTCAGACTGGGAGTTCACAGAGGCACCTTCTGGGGTCTCCCTGCATAGCTGCTATTTGTGCTGCAGTAATTGCTGGTCACCACGGGCACAGAATGGCCAGCAATGACCGGAATGAAGGAGGAGAGGGGTAAAGAGAGACCATGAAGCGCAACTCAGTGAAGGAAGAAGCATTTTTCGGCACAAATAACAACTTCAACATGAGTTGTTTCAACCAGTGCGTCCAAATGGAACAGGATGCAAAAACGGGGGACAAAAGACTCATAAAAAGGATTTAGGGTAATTGTTGGAGATTACCAAAGGTTTATTTGGAATGACACAGCACTGAAAACATAACTGTTACAAGTGATTCTTGGATACAGCATACACCACCTATTCTTCTTTTAGGATGACTTGTGGAGATGAGTTGCATAAATCGAAAGAGGTGGAAATATAGAGGAGCTCTTTTAGATTGGCTCACTGGGGTGGAAGTAATATGCCCCATCTTGCTGCCAGTCTCTTAAAGGCTGGAGTGAAGACCATAGCGGCTTCTCCCAGACTCGCCTTCCTCCAGCCAGAGCAGCTGGCAACTGCACAACAAGACCCTGCCTTTCTCCAAAGGAGCAGCAGCGTGGGTGTGCTGTGCTCTCATCCTGAAAATCACGCATGACAAACACAGATACTGTTGACTGCTTTGGCAATGGGATGGCTGCTTCTGCAACTGTAATGCCAGACAGTGTAAGAGCAACGCACGCATCAGTGACCCTTGAGGAGTAGAGAGCTACAATGGAAACAAAAGAAAGCAACTATGTATATGTAGCCTTCTGCATACACATAGATCCAGCGGTTGGCGGAACTAGCATGTGCGACAGTGTGTCCATAGGTACATATAGGTAGGTGTGTTGGAAGGGACCATTGAAAACATTTGCAGCAGATTAATTTCAAACACAGTAAACTTGAAAGGGAGAGAAAGAGAGAACGTGCTCACACCTGGGCAGGGGAGTAAGATCAAGTTGTACTAAGGGAAACTTCATCACATCTTCTGCAGGGTACACACTGGGTATCACATACTTGGTGCAGAGAAATTAAAGTCCAGTCTGGAGAAAGCTACTGTAGAACGGGTGGAAGGGCAGTCAAGTACAAGAGTGTCCACAGCTGGGACAAAGCAGAAACCAACTTGTTATGGACCCCATGGGAACGAAGTGAGGACTTTTTTCTTCATTTGTTTGTGTTTCCCTCTTACATTTGTTTATTTGTTTGTTTTGGCATACACGCTCTACTGACAGGTCTTCCCAATCTTCATCTGGCATCAGTCTGGAAATGGTTAAGAGTGTCATAGCAAAAGTGAACTCTTCAGGATGTCACAAAGGTTTAAAAACCCAGTCGTCCAGCTCTTTCTGCAACACTTGCAGCCCTACTCCAGGCGCCGGGTGAAGTTCTCTGGAAAGAGGCCCTTGTAGGCAGCCAGGTCTCTGTGCTGAAGCCAGTCTGATTCCTTTACTCCCACCAGCCAGCCCGCATCCTGCAAGACAGGGAGGTGTCAGAGCCCAAGAAGTAGGGAGAAACACTGACTACCAGGAACCACAACCACATGTGAGCCCTCCCATCACATCACAGAACATGGAAAGTGGCATGATCGGGGACAAGGCCCATCATAAATGATGTAGTAGTAAAAGTAAAATGAAGAGGAAACATTTGAAATTATTTATGTAATGTATAAAGTATAGTTCACTCAAGATGAGGGTTGATGTTACGATTTTGTGTAAAGCACATTTAACTGATAGTCACTGGGTTACGATACAAGTTGTTAGGAGTAAAGGCAGTGTAACAGTGCAGTTTTCAGGAACATGATCTGTCCTGCAGGTCAGGTCACAGTGAATTAGGCATAAAGAGCTCTGAATATTGTGCTGAGAAAGTCATAGAAAGTATTTCATGAGATGTGATATAAATATAGATTTGATGGTTAAATAAAAATGTATTATAATAAGAGAAGCATTGTTATTAATTCCTCTCTTGCCCTCCCTTCGGACACACGTATCTCATGGTTCTTGCTGTTTTCTGAAGCACTTCTAGAAGTTTTTTGTGAGTGTCTTTATGAGATGGGATGAAAAGCATAGTAAATGCCACTGCCAAGAGCCACACAGTGGGAATGCAAAGTTATCAACACTTCACTGTGTCACTGTGCGCCCTCACCCGCTTTTTTAACCAGATCGGGTTCTTCTCAAAGTCAAAATGACCCTCATTTTGAATCAGCTCAGAGCATCAAGGTAGCCCTGACAGCGTAAGTAGAGGTGCTCATGAAAGAGGACTCCCAGACCTGCTTCTGAAAGTGACGAGAACAATGGGAAGTGTGCTGGAAGGGAAGGGAAATACTTTTGGTAATAAACAGCAGGGTCTCTTTAATTGTAATACATTTTAAAATTTAAACACATACTACAGTGTTCTGTCATTATGTTTACTGTATAAATTACAGTTAATCAAAGATTATGCTGACATTCTGAGTTAATGTTCTGATTTTGTATAAAACATTGTGCATTGACATCAACTGCATTATGATAGTTGTTCTTAAGGAATTCAAGTGAAAATATAGCTTAAAGGAATATTGGGGTCACAGTGGATTCAGGCTTGAGGGTCCCTAATTAGAATACTGTTGAGTCCATAGAAGGTCTTATATTTTATCGTGGGTCACTTGTTTCTAAGAAAGTACTCTGTCCCTCACAAATCCAAACAATCACGGTGTTTACCATCTACTAACAGCAACATGTAGGTTGCCTGACACAGCTCTGGTCATTAGTACAACTTGGTTTTTCAAGTTCACACACACAAACTACAGTGTTATGGGCTTCTTAGAGACATTCATAAATTCTTCATAATTCAACCTTCGTTAGATAGAACTGCCACCATAAAAAAAAAAGATATTTAGCCCCAGAAAGGTCATACAGAATTCAAGGCGTTACTTAAAACACAAAGGTAGAGGCTGCATTATGCCCTTGGCTTGTGGCAGCTGTACAGAGCTTAGCTGGAAGCAGCTGAGTTGAAATCATAGAAAATGTGCAGACGGTACAGAGCTCAACTCACAGGCAATGACTATCTTTATTATGTTAACAAGGGCAAGAAAGAGACCCTGCTTATGATGAGGATGGCTAGATTTAATCACAACCAATCACCGGTAGAGTTCAAGTACATCAGATAACATGAGGCCTCAAAAATTAAATGGAGAAACTGAGAACATTCCCTTTCGATATGATCTGAGACTATAAATTGATGTTGCCACATAGACAAGAAATATCAGCCCCTGACAGGACAATTTTTGAAGACAGAAAAAAAAAAGAATAAAAATGATCCCATAAAATAACTTGTAATTCCCTCACTGATGAAAAACAGGGACCTCTTTAAAATTATAATGTCATATTTATGAAGGATGTAGTTATACTCAAAGTAAAAGATGATAACAAACATTTTCCAAACCTTTCGTGTGCTGATAAAAGGTCATTTTCCCCCCTCCAGTATCCACATGTGACTTTATTTACAGTGTGTGAAAAATTCAATGGGCCCAAGATGAGCCGAACATTTGAAAATGGTCTCAATAAAGAATAAGAGTAAAGGGCTTTCACAAACCCAAAATAAAATATATTTCAACACATATCTTCTGAAATGAAAATTAAATCGTAAACCGAAGGATATTAGCCAATATCTATCTTCAGAGGAAGAAAAGTGAATTTTAGCTGCTTAAAACACACAGCAAACAAGGTCTTCCAGTTCTGACAATGGTAGAATAATTTCTACTAAACAAATGCTTCTGTTCAAAGTAATAAAAATGCTAGAGTGGCTATATAGCTCTAACTACATATGTCTATGCAAGAATCTACGTAAAAACTCACTATTTTAAAATAATATACATGTATACATGACAAGGCGGCATCAATCATGGGCACAACTATTTAAAGTCACCAGGAATGAACAATGGAAGGATATTTAACCTTTGAAAGCGGGAGCAACAGAAGACAAGACCTACTCTAACACAGCCTTTCCCTAAGGACTGTCTTCAGTCCACATGACAGTGCATGCAGAGGGCAGAGGTTAAGGATACCAGGGAAGCTGTATCTTTCTGAGAGGGACTATCCTGAAGAAAGAAGAGGAGGCATAGCCCCATTCATACAGAGAAACTTCTCTACAATCCTAGGCTGAATCCCAAGCTTGTCCTCACATGAGACATTAAAAAATGATGGTGGACAAGAACAGTGGGACAGCTGAAAACCTCAGCAGAGATTTAGGATTGCCAGTGGAAGGGAGGAGAGCAGAGTTGAGAGTTTGCACCCTCAGGGGAACTGATAATCCCTACAGCTGGAATTTTACTGAAATCTCCAAGAATTCATGTGTTGGAGGTACAGACATTTCAGGCATAGGGATTTATGCTAAGAGTAAACACTTCCACCTTAACAAAGTACAAAATGAACTTCCACAAATAATTACCACAAGGTAATTACCCTGTAATGTCAACCAATGCCTGAAAGAACAAAAATGACCTTCGGATATAAAAAGCAGAATCTGTGTTTCTACAAGGGGTTATGCGATCATGAGGAGACATGAGGGAAAGCCAGGAGAGGAGACCCAAAGACAGAAGCAAAGCCGTAACAGGAATGTGCCCCAAAACAGCAACACCTTTGGAATTAGCAGTAAAAATTTAAGGTAGGTATTATCAACATACTAAGGTACTTAAATGGAAAGATGGTAATAATAAAAGGGGTATTTTTTTTGTGCATATAGCTGCCTCAGTTCACCTTGGGGGCAGGGCTAGCATGGCATATGGTGCCAGGGATTGAAGCCAAGTCCCTGAGCTGTGTCTAAGCAGGTACTTGAGACCACTGAGCTAACTTGCTGGCCTTAGATAGGAAACCTTAACAAAGAAATGGAAACTATAAGAAGAAAGAGAGAGGCAGGGATGGAGGGAGGGAGAAGGAAGGAAGGAAGGAAGGAAGGAAGGAAGGAAGGAAGGAAGGAAGGAAGGAAGGAAGGAAGGAGAGAGAGAGAAGGAAGGAAGGAGAGAGAGAAAGAGAAAGAAAGAAAGAAAGAAAGAAAGAAAGAAAGAAAGAAAGAAAGAAAGAAAGAAAGAGAAAGAAAGAAAGAAAGAAAGAAAGAAAGAAAGAAAGAAAGAAAGAAAGAAAGAAAGAAAGAAAGAAAGAATGAACAGTGTAAGTGTAAGTATAATAACTGAAATGGAAGTCATTGCACAAGGGTAGCCACAAATTCATAGTGGAAGAAACAGTCCTAGGAAACAGGACAACAGAAATTATTCCAGCTGTCAACTAATAAGAAGTATACATTGATAAATAAAAGAATAACATCTTAAACATAGGATACATGAAAATTACAAAGAGGAGAATGTGGCAGGAAAAAAAGTAAAGAAACGCCTTCAATATAAGCTTTAAATCTCTCGACTATAATAAACAATACTAGGTTGCAACTCTGAGGATCCCTAAGTCTGAACGAACCCTAAGTATAAATTCACGAAACACATTAGTCAAACTAACAAAGATCAAAACTACGAAGAAGGTCTCTGTGTACAGAGAAACAATATTAAACAAATGATTGCTTATAATTATAGAGAACAGAAAACAGACAAACATCTTTGAAGAACTGAAGGAAAAAAGTCAGCTCAGAAGTCTTTCCCTGGCTGGGCAGATAGCTCAGGGTCTAAGCACTTGCCTGCCAAGTACAAGGACCAGGGTTCAGTCCTCAGTACAAGAGACCCCCGAATCCAGGAGTGGTGGCACATGCCTGTAATCCCAACGCTGGGAGGCTGAGGCAAGAGGATCACTATGAGTTTGAGCTGCCTAGCAAAGAACCTATATCAAATAAATAATTTTAAAAATTTAAGAAGTCTTTCCCAAAAAAACAAAAAAAAACAGCCAGGCATGGTGGCGTGCGCCCATAATCCCAACGCTCAGGAGGCTGAGGTAAGAGGAGCTCTGTGAATTCCAGGACCATGCAAAATTAGGCCCTTTCTCACACACAGAAAAAAAAGACTATGAATGAAGACATTTTCAGACAAACATTGCTGAGAGGATTTGTGTCTATAAAATATGGCTAACTATGGGGCTGAGGAGATGGCTCAGTAGAACAAGCACTTCCCCTGACAAGCACAAAGGTCTGAGTTCGATCCTCGGTTCTGGGGGAAAAAAAACAAAGACACTAAAAGAAATATTTAAGGCAGAAAGAAACTGAGAACAGACAGAAACTCAGATTTATCGGAAGCAATGGGGAGCAGTGAAATGGGAAACATGCATCGACTATAAATGACCAGCTTTATTTCTCTTCTCATTGCCTTGAAAGAAACTTAACAGCTAATGAAAAAATTATATAATGGGATTTTGTTTTTATTTTTATACTTTTCCCTATTTTGGAACCTCATGCTTTTTCACTTTTTCTTTGAAAATTATGAAGTTTTAACACTTGTATTGATCTTTTCAAAGAACAGATTTTTGGCTTTATTGACTGTGTTGTGAGGCTCCATTCTTATTTATGTTTATCATTTTCTTCAAAATGATTCTTTTAGTTTTCCTCTTCCTGTTTTCCTAGAATTCATGTGACCATTGTGAAATGTTTTGTGACTGAGATTTTTGGCCTATGTATCATTTAGAAATTGATTTTAAATGTTTTTGAAATTTGGAGCTTGAAACAATATATTTTAAAAAATAATTTCTGCCATAATCTAATGTTATTATGGCAGAGGCTCTTTGGTTGGTTGATTGTGCTGGTAACTGTATTATCAAAAAAGGAACAAGAAGAACCTTTCTGCCTATGTTTTGTATTCTGAGCAACTGAAGAAAATGATACACAGTATATTAATTATTGTCATTATGTTACTTGCTGTAACTTTTATTTTTTCATAAAATAAAAAATTAAACAGAAAAATATAATGATTGGAATTTCTATCTCCCCAGGAAGTTCTCCCATGTTTTCTTCCCAGTGACCCAGCAATTACTTTTGAAGCGGACTTTCTGAAGTCTCATATTACAAACACAGTACCTCTGAGTAACAAGGTTCATTTCTTTCGCAAGGTGACTACGTGTCATGGTTAAGCTTGACTGTGCCAACCTGAATGGCTCTGGGATCCACTCTGGGAATGGGTGAGGTGCATTTGTCCCTTCCTCCTTGGTGTCAGCCCTCTGTTCTGTTTTCCAGCTGGCCATGAGTTAAGCATCACTGCTCTCCCACATTCTCCTCCCATGAAGCTTCTGTGCTGGAGCCCACCTCCATGGACTGGATTCCCTTAAAACATGAGCCAAATTAAACCTCTCCTCAGTTAAACTGTGGTGTTGCATATGGAGGCCAGCAATGGGAAAGCTAATACACTATCGCTGCCCTTACCTAGCATTCTACTTCTAAAGAGAAGTTGCACCTAGGGGACTGAGAGTCTGACTGCTAGTCTTTCTTGACATTTACAGAACCCAAAATATTGGAAGACCTGTAGAATACATCAGGACATAGAGCAGCCCTTCCTTGAGCTTTAGTTCTCTCCATGATCTAACACACAGAATATGTGTAAACAATTTTGAGCTTTAACTTCGAGAAAAGTACCATGTGCATCTAAGGAACAGTAGGAACCAGACTCAGGAGTTCAAGGTCCACTGAGCTGTTCCAGCCAGAGAAGGAAAGGAGATACTCCTTTCTGCTCTAAACGGGCACCCCTGCTGGCATGTAGTTTTCCTGCTCCTTGTCTCCTGCTCCTTTTTCTGCTAGCCAGACTATAAGAAGCCACTCTTAGAAAAATTTCCCAACAGAGATAGAACAGAGAAGCTTCATATGGCACTGTGAAGTGGCATGGATGGAGTTTGTCCCCAAAGATTCATGTGTCAAAACCTTTCCATGCTTGAGTTCTCTAAGATCGTAGGATGAGAGCCCCCTCTATCTTCTAGAGTGCTGGCCCTTGCATGAAATCGATTTCTTTCCCATCAACAATTCCTCATGTTGGCTTTTGAGTAGCAAGCAGCTGAACCTGAATCTCTAATATATAGAAAGCATTAAAAGGATAAGAAAAGGTAGGACTAGCGAGATAGCTCAGCAGACTAGGCTCCCACTTAGGCAAGTACAGGCACCGGGTTCGATCTCTGCTACTGCATGCTGTGCCAGCCCTGCCCACAGGCACATGAAGCCCTCTACTGAGACCAGACACGGTGGTGCATGCCCGTAATCTCAGCGCTGGAGGGGGCTGACAACAGGAGGATGACTATGAGTCTGAGCTACGTATGACATTCTGTACCAAACACAGAAGGAAAGAAGAAGGAAAGAAAGAAAGAAGGAAAGGAAGGAAGGAAGGAAGGAAGGAAGGGAGGGAGGGAGGGAG
>PVKA01020505.1:0-27286 GCA_004027165.1 Ctenomys sociabilis | reverse complement strand
CCCTTCTCAGAGTTGGGTTGTAGCATCTTGGAAAACAGAATTATCTTTGGGAAGTCAAGATCTACTTGTCTCTCTGGAACAACCAATGTGGGCTGAAGTATCTTCCACTCTTATTCTTTACCTGGTCAGCTTCTGAATCCGAGGGGACCACCAGCACCACGTCACCCCTTTGGAGGGTAAGTTCATCAGAATTTGCTGCCTCAAAATCATGCAGCGTTTCCACCTAAAAATATATTTGAAAAAAAGAAGATGTAAAATGAGTTTTCCTAGCTAGATTATAAGCAGATACTCTCAGAAACCTTCCATAAAAGGGATAAAAAGATCAAGCTACATGGTGAGCCCTGCCATGGTTCCTGACAGGTTCCGGCCTGCGTACAATCTGCTAAATTAGCATGGCCCTGATTCAACATGGCCGAGTCTCTAAAAACAGCAGCTTATCTTCCCAGACAGCATCTCCTTCTTCACACTCATCCTAGCCCTCAGTACAACTTCCTTTTACCTTTCCTGAACCACAAGGAAGACCTCAGTCACCTTTCAGGTATTACTGAGCCTGTTCCTCAAACTCTGCTCCTAGTAAAAGTCCACAGATCTCAGGCTAGAGGATCCCTATCTCACTGAGATCTTCTCCATGCCCTCAGGATTAATAAGCCCACGCCCCCACCCCCGCCACACACACACACACTTCTGCTTCTCACTGGGCCAGGAAATCCTAACAGTTCCAATGTGATTTCTTCCCTGAGGTTTATGTGCTAGAGGATTAATCTTCAATGTTATAATATGAGGAGTAGGGGAACTTCAAGGAGCAGAAATTGTGGGAGATCAGGGATTAGTGTGAACCTAAGAGCTTAATCAGTTCTGTGAGGAAATGATTGTAAGAGCAAGGCTCGCCCTTCCGCATTCCACTTTCCCATCTCACCCTGTGATTTTTCCCTCTTGCCTGGCACCATCTACCTTGTGACACAGATAAGGGGTCCTCACCAGGCCAGTGCCAGGTCCTTGGACCCTTAGAACTGTAAGCTAAACAAACCTCACTGTAAAGCACTCAGTCTCAGGTATCTTGTGACAGTAACAGGAAACAGGCAACTAGACTGCATCTTATTCTTTGTGAAAACATGGAAAGGATCACTATGGTTCTTGATTGTTTAGTGATAGTTGGAAGGATGGGAAAGAAGATCTGAGAAGCAACGTATCTGTTGCAAGAAGTAAAGTGCAGGAAAATTAAAGATTGGAGCCAAAAGGACTCAAAGCGAATAAATGACAAGTGGTCACAAAGTGGCTAGAGAGGACCTTGTAGAGAAAGCCGGGAGGCAGTTCCTGGGAGGCCTGGCCTGCAGGAGGCTCGGTCTGGGAGTCCTCCCCAGGCTTCTGCTCCGTGGCCAGCTCCAGTGTCTTATCCACAGGGCCTGCGGGAACCACATCTTCGGGGCTGTCTTTGGTCTCTACACTCAAGGCAATTTCATGTTCTCCATCTCCTTCATGGTTGGAGGCAGGCTCAATGATCACAGAAGGGATGACTTTCTCCTGGGGAAAGAAGAAGATGCTGGTGGTTTCTGGCAGGGCTTGGGACACATGGTGACTGTGTCCTTCATCACCTGCCTGGACTCCTGCCCCCACGTCCCACTATCAACCCACTGTTTGCCAGACCCCAAAGCCTTTCTGACCCTGGGTCTCTGCAGGGCCTTGGCCTTCTCCCTGTCTGCCCAGGTTACTAAGCCCTTCCTGTGGTTCAGAGTAGGACCCCACCACCACATGGGAGAATGAGGACCCTGGACCTGGGCAACAGTGGCCAACCTGAAGGGGGAAAGAGTGCATCATAAGGGACTGTGGACAATGCTGAGCATGACAGCCCAGCAGGATTCCAAGGGTCCTCACTCATTTCTGCAGAGGCCATTCTGTCTCTGTCACAGAACGCACAAGGTGTAGACTCAGTGTTGCTCTGAGTCCTTAAGGGCTTGTTTCCTCCTGCAGGAGGAACAGAACCCAGAACTTGATTCCTGGTCAGAGCCTGGCAATGAATCTGGGGCACTTGAATGATGATGATGACAATGACGACGACAATGATGATGATAAAAAGCAAAAGCAGCAATGTGACCTCACTACTGATGAGTTCTCACCATGTGGCTGGCATTGCCTGAGCCCTGGTAGGGACACTTTATGACCTCTTCCCTGTCACAGCCCTATCTACATGTTCTCTTCTTTTCCCCCCATTTCTATCTTGGATTCCATTTGTTTATTTACTGATTTAGGAACTCATGATTAAAGCTGGGTTCTTTCCACTGAGCTATAGCCTCAGCCCTTTTTAGTTTTTATTTTGAGACAAGGTCTCACTCAGCCATTGCAAATTTGCAATCCCCCTGCCTCCTTCTCTCAGGGCGCTAAGGTCATAGTTGTGTGCCACCACACCCAGCTTCATTTCCATCTTTTCATCATCTCTGTTGCTTTTTTTCCCCGTGCCACTTTATCCCATGGTCTTCTTTTCCTCTTTCTGTGCTGAGGCCCTGGGAGCCTGTATACAACATCACAGTGATGACTTTGAGTGAATTCTGGGGTCACACGTTCCGTGACACTAATGACATAAGATCTTTTTTGGGGAACAAAGAATCCCAGAATGGTTATAAACCCATTCCACATGAAAGAGCCATCATCGTGAACCAACATCCCTGTTTCAGCTGGCAGAGGAACACTCACCTGGGGTCCTTCTGTTTCTGTCTCTGCTGCTGTCTGAGGCCTGTCGCTGTCCATGGCCTCGGTGGCTGCAGTGTCAATTGTTGCCTCCTCTGGACCTCCTCCTTCCCCAACAGGAATAGCTGCTTTCTCAGCCTCTGATAGTTCCACAGAAGGCCCCCCGGCTGGCACGGTGGTTGCCACAGCCACATCGGCATCCAGTTCAGCTCCAACCTGAAGGCAGAACCAGCTGGGTCATACTTGTGCCTCCAGGGTCTCTTCTGGGCCCCAGAGTCTGCCCTCTCTTCTTCCCAAGCTCTCAACAACTTACAGGGTGTGATGAAAATACTACAGTGTGTGTTTAAATAAAAACGACATCCGACGGTAAGACGTATTGCCACAAATTCCCCTCTCTTTGACCAGTTACCATCATCCCAGCCACTGTCCAAAGCAGCTCTTATAGTCCTCTTTCCCGAGGGCCTCCAGCTCAGGAAACAGCATGGCTGCCTTGATGTCCTAGACTGATTCAAACTGCGTGCCTAGATTTGGCATTTTGACTTTGTAGTGAAGCCAGCAGCCGCACAGTACCTGGCCCGGTCACGGAGGTGGATGAGGACATCTTGGATGTCATGCTCTCGCGAGCCTGCCTTTCTCTTGGGCGGTGCTGGGCAGCCGCGCTCACTGTCTTTTCAATCACACTTTATGAAGACACTCAGGCAAGAAGACTTGCAGAACCACTTCGGGAGCAGTAAGAAGCATGAGATCAGTGTGCTTGCGGTAAGGGGGAGGATTTGAGGGAGGTCCATGTCCACGTGCCCTTTAATGCAATACATTTTTAATATGTAAACATGTGTGTTGATTTTTAAAATCATACTTCTTCCATTCCTCAGCTTTCCTTGAAGTCATGTATAGCAAATGGAATTTGGCGTCGGTGACATAAGGCATTCCTGAAACACTAGTTTTAAGATAAGTGTGGACCCCCACTCCTGGAATACATTTCAACTTTGCTGGCTGAGTGAAAATGGCAGGTAATCAGCCTTGGGAGAAGACTGCAGGAGCCAAGCCCAGCGCTTGGGTCACGGAGGAGTCACGTCTCACCACGCAAAGTCAGAATGTACAAAAATTGCACTTTAGTGTAAACTGTCAAATTGTGGCTGGGAAAGGTTCCAGAAGTTGTCGCTTTTAACAGAAAAACAGAAAGGGTGGGCTCCCAATGAGAACTCTTGAGAATGCAAGAAAACTACTTTTTTTGTAATCAGATACAAATTATAACTGCTGTCTCCAGCTCCCAGGCCACAGATGAGCTCAGAGCTTTATTGCTAAAGAAATCAACAGGCTTTACCGAGGACATTAAGGACTTAGGCAAGTTCCTTTCTAATTATAAATGGTTCATAAAAACAATGAATGTAGACACAACCGATGTGCAGGCACAAATGCAAGAAGTACGTGTGTTCATACTCCTGAGCTATCCATGTCAAATATCTGAGAAATCATAGGTTTGAACCAAAAAGTCTCTATATACACATAGACAATAGGAGTGAACAGGGTGTATATCACACAACACACACACACACACACACACACACACACACACACACCTGCCATGTTGCTGTAGATCATAAAGCACATCGTGCTACTTCATGGGCTACTCCCTTGAGGATACAACAAATTCCTTTCACATGTATATGTTCCAAGGAGAAATTATTAGTAATTGGATTTTCCTCCCAGCTGAGTTAATACTTCATCTGCGAAAGAGCTAAATTACTTTGATGCATTGATGATATTATCAAAAGTAATTTTGAAGCCCTTGCATGGAGTTCCATCATTAGTTAATAACTTATATCCTGTATATATCTTTCAATGTGGATGTCTTATGTTTTGCTGTAGCAAGGTACACACCTCATGACCTTCCTTTTGCTAAATAATTTAAACAGGCAGTGTTGGGCGGATGGGCTCTCGTTCTCACAGCGGAGCTGCTGTGACGCCAGCCACCAGCAGGGGGAGGCCGGAGGCTCTACCTGACTCCGCTTTTCCCTGAATTTAAAAACCAGACTCCTAGCCTCAGCATGTGGGTCTCCTTAACGTCTAGTACTGTTCAGTCATAAACATTTGAGTCACTTATAGAAAATGGCTGTGCTGTAGGGCCGTACTGCTAAGTGAAGTCAACACAGACTGTTAAACATGGCATGCTTTTTCTTATGTGAGAAATCCAAACTACAAATAAAAAAAAAAACAAAGATAAAGGAAGATATGGATCTGAGGATGGAGGGAGGTGGTGGGAGGGGAGGTAAAAAAAATATTAAGACATGGGGCCGGCGAGATAGCTCAGCAAACTAAAGCACCGGCTTGGCAAGCTTAGGCAAATCCAGGGACCATGGTTCCAACCTCAGCTTCCACAGGCCACGCCTGCCCTGCCCCCAGGACGGGCTGAGCAGGCCACAGCGTCCGTCCGGGTGTAGTGATGCCTGTAATCCCAGCTCTGGGAAGGCTGAAAACAGGAGATTCACTATGAGTCAAGCTTCACAGTGAGACCCTGTAACAACCAAATACATTAAAAAAAAAAAAAATGAAGGCACAATATGTGTGCATGCTAATTCCCCACCATGAATATACTATGTCCTGGCAACATCTACCGATAGTAAAAGAAAGAAATGCAGTATGTAGAAGGGTATTGACAGAATGGTGGCAAATACAAACCACCAAAATCGTGAAATGAACATTGGTGGCGAAAGCCGGTTGGGATTCGCTTGCTCTAGTCGCTGCTGAGCTACCATTTTGATTTTATGGGATTTAAAAGCATCACATAGCTGGAGAACAATCATGCATTATCTGCATTATCTCACCACTGTCTGTTGTAACATTGGCCTGAAAACCAAGGAGCACCCCAGTACCCCTTAATGTCTGCAGTCTGCTCCATGTCTTTTTCTTACTAAAATATTTCTAATGCATCAGTAATCATAGGACAACGTACAGACACAGTGGAGAAATAGGAACCCACTTGCATAAATCAAGGTTTAACTCTAGACAACGCTGAGGAAAGAGTGGGAAGGTCTTCAGTTCTAGAATGTGCCCTTTTACAAATTTTTACTCATGTAAATTCTTAGCTATTTGCAGATCTAGAAAATAAAAGCATTTCTATACTGTGCATGCTACAGAAGATGTTAAACCTGTGAGGAAAACCACAGTAATAAGTTCTTGCTTTTTTGCTGTTTCAAAAATGTTACCCAGGCGGATCAAAGAACTGAAACTACTGAATGTATCTTAAGGCTTTGACAGAACTGTCCAGTTTTTCTCTCCATTCCAGAGAAGCACCAGTTTCCTCTGCTGAAATTGTACTGTCTATTGGACAAACATACTTATAGAAAATATCTCACAGCAAAAGCAACTGCGAAGGTTCTCCCTGATCTTAGGTTCTGGGGTTGGTTTTTTCCACAAACTTGTTGAGGCAGAGACACAGAGACCAATGCTCAACTTGTTCGTGCCGCCCAAGAACCCAGAAGAAGCAGCATGGGGCCCTTCTTGGGGATGGTAAGCAGTGACCTCCCTACTTTCTCACTGCTGCGTTGGAGGAAAAGCAATGTAACTATGACATGCGTGTCAGGGTCCCTGGAATAGCAGTGGCTGCATCAGCAAGGCTTTCTAGGAGTGACAAGAACACGGTGTACCAACCGCCAAGGAGTCAGTCCTGCGCAGCAGAAACACAAGCGAGTGACAAACCAGCCAGGCCCTTCAGGAAATGCTCCCAGGAGAGGCGTTCCACAGGGGCCAGACTGCAGCATGTAAGAGCAGCAACTGGCTGCAGGAGCACTGGTAATCTCCCATGATGATGCTGCTCCTTTATTTATTCATTCTTCTATCCATTGTTTTCTCAGTACTGTTAAATCTGAACAATGCCTAGAAAGCTGCTTTCAAGTTTTCTAAATGAGGACAATGGAAGATATTTTGATTCTCCTTCAACTGAGTATGACATCTCATACTTAGGTATAAGGTAGTTTATTTTAACTCAGAACAGGTGTTTTTCAGATAAGATTAAAATAAGACATTGTGGATTTTAAAATAAATAGCAGCATATACTTTGATGTATTCTATTTTCTAATCATTCAGAACTACATTTTATAAAATATGGATCATGTGTCTTAGAAAAATTATAGCTATGGCTATATAATAATTTTACTGCTTTCTCTCTCTCTCTCTCTCTCTCTCTCTCTCTCTCTCTCTCTCTCTCTCTCTCTCTCTCTCTCTCCCATCTCTCTCTCTCTTTTTGCAGTACCGGGGACTGAACTCAGGATCCTGTGCTTGCCAGGCAAATGCTTATTCTACTGAGCTATCTCCCAGGCCCCTTTATTGCTTTTTCTGTTTAATCATTTATTTAATTGTTTATCTACCAATGCAAGTTAGTTGGGGGCAGTTTTTAAATGTTAGAAATAACACTGTGAGGAAGATCTCATTGGTTTGTAAGCAAACAAGTGTAGAAGCCACACAACTCACTGACTTTAGTACTAAGCACTGCTTTCTTGGTTTACGTAGGATGTCTTCACTGAGATTTGGGGGTTTCTAACATTTCATTATGAAAAACAGTCATAGAAAAAATTTTGGAGTCATAAAAAGGACGAACATTCAGGTGCCCCTCTCCACCCCCCAGGGTCTTCAGTCACCCTGCTTAATCACACCTTCTCACTTATCTACGGTGACTTAACTCATCTTTCAGTTCATGACAATATACCTCCGTACAATGTTTCTCAGAAAATGTACAAGGACTTCACAGCTCTTTCCATGTCTCTTAGGATCTTTTGTGGCTTTCACACAGGGACAACTATCGACTTGACATAGACTCTTAAAAGGTGCTGTCCTTTTTAGCTCACAACTCTGTATGCTATTCTAATGACTTCTGATCTCGTTTCGTGAAAAATGGAAGGGGCAAGGCTGAAGCCTGCCTGAGTGATGGTCTCTCACAGTGCTTGTTTAGCTCTAATCTAGATACCCATAGCACTTTCTTTTCTAACTTTAATTTTTTTATATTTTTATTGAGAAACAAATAGCAATGAGACAGTTTCAAATCAAATTAGTAGGACAGTTTCAATAATTAATGCATTGCATATTGTTTTCTTAGTGGTCAATTGTTGTACAAGATGCAGACATGATATTCTATTTACAAACACTATTAGAACAGATCCCTCTATTGATTGAATTAAGGGAATGTAGCTGTATACCTATCTTGACCATTTTGAATATACAGATACAAAATGGTCATTCATTTGTATCCCCTTTTTTGTTTAGTTTTTTCAGTTGAATATTATAGGTGTGTGAGTTCAGTCAAATACTCCCAAACAGTCCAGTCGTCCATAATAGTATTGGGTTTTCCATATGTCTGGCAGTGTCAGAAGTTGTTGACTTGGGTCCTTTACAGCTCAGCATAATAATATGGTTTTACTTCTTTTACTTCGGTTTAATACTTTTCTACTGAATGGTTAAGACCAAGATAAAGCAAGACCTATGTAACAAGAAATAAAGCTTTTGTATCTTATCAAGGTCAGTCAAATCCCCTCAGGATTTAAATTTAAAAAATTAGGAGAACACCTTGACATGCTATTCTCTCCTTGGTCATCTTGCCTTAGTTGGTGGTTTCTGACGTCTCCATGCAGCACTTCTTCCCCCCAGACAGGCTTCAGCCCAGCCGTGTTTTCTCTGGCTCAGTGGCCACTTTGCTGCCACAAACTTTTCAGCCTCTTTTTTAGGGTGAGCTACTCTTCATGAATTTCATTTCTCCTTCAGCCTCTTGACCTATCAGCCTTGCCCTTGCTTTTCTTTTGTGAGCTGGAAGAACTCTTCTGTGTGTCCCCATGTCACTAAAGCCCAGCTCAATGATTCCTCGTCTCTTCATCTTCCTAGGCAACTTTGAGCATTGCACTTCTTTTCCTTCAAAAGTTTCCTATAATGTTGAGTCCCTTGCTTCTGTCTCAGTATCTCTTATTTTTCCCTCCATGCGGCTCTATTACCTCAAATTTCATCTTTTGCTTGACACATGAAAACCATCTTGAATTTTATTGATTACAGCGGAAAGAAAGTTTTCCAATTTTGTCCTCTTGTTTCAAGTAAAAATTTTTTTCAGTTTGTTCTCTAAAGAAAAATCCAATTAACTCTATCTGTAAATAGTACTTTCCTTTTATTTTTTTTTGAGGTGCTCTATAAGCCTTTTGTTCTTTTTCTTTGCTTTTTTTCTTTTAAAGAGAATTGAAAAAAATAGACAAAACATTAGAAGTGGTACAGAATAAAAAAATAAAACCAACAAGATGATAGGAATTCAATAATGCTTATTGTATTTCACAATGTTGTCTTCAGGGACTTGCTCAGATGATCAAATATGAGCATCTAAAATTGGTGAAAATAAAAATTTTAAGCATTAAGTGCTCCCTTCAAAAAAGCCAGTAGAGGGTGGGCCAAACAGGTCAGCAGATTAAAGTGCCTTTGGGGTCTGGGGTTTGATTCCTAGGTCTGCCCCCAGGGCCCACTGAGAGGGCAATTGAGACTGGGCATGGTGGCATGCACCTGTAATCCTAGCTCTTGGGAGGTTATAAACAGTCAGATCACTATGAGTCTGAACGAGTATTGAGACCCTAAACATCCCTTAGACCCTTCCCTAACACACAAAAAGAAAAAAACAAACAATAGAAATTAGTACAATATTCATAACAATTCTGTGTATACACACACTTTTTCCCCTTTCCTTCTTTTATTCTTTTCTTCATTTCTTCATCCCAATTGTTCTTTCCTTTTGAGCAGTTTCTTTCCCTTTTACTACATCTATTTGTACCTTTCAGATTTTATTTATTCTTTCAGAATCTTACACAATGAAGACAACATGATATTTACAAATGCAGGTCTGATTTATTTCACTTATGAGTATAGCCTCTGTTATAACCATTCACCTACAAAAGCCTTGAGTTTATCTTTCTTTATCTTTGAGTAATATTCCATTGTATAAAAATACTACATCTTTTTCGTCTGTTCCTTGGTTGATGGACATTTGGGTTGTTTCCAAGATTTAGCTGTGACAAGTTGTGCGGCCATAAACATGGATGTATATACACCACTATGTTAGGATGTTTTCAATTCTTGTGTTCTTTTTATGATACATTTTTCATTTATCTCCAATTCAGACAAATGTCTTGACACAGAGAGGTATGGAAACATATTCTTGGTTTCATTTTGCTCACTATGTAGAGATCCTTGAATATCTCTTTTAAATCAGGAGCTGGGGAGGGATTTATTGAGTATTTACACACCACCCACCTATTTGACTCTCCAAATATATGTGTCAAAAGATGTACTAGCATGATAGGGACCACAGGCCCCATGGCCTGGATGCAATAGAAGGGGTCACCCATGCTTGTGGGGTTACCTGCCAGTTGCCTTCTATCTAACGTAGGGATGGGTGAAACTCTCACCCATTTTTTCCATTTCAGGCTCAACTATTATGTTATAAAGACCTCCATGCTTTTGTTTATGGAAAGTTCTCCTGGGATTGATTGATGTTTCTAGGATTGCAGTACTACAGAAATTTTAACTTTTAAAAAAATGTTCTTTTATCTTTAATACAAATATCAGCAAAATGAAAAAAAAAGGTAAAAGTGAATTTAGAATTTTATTGCTTTCTTTTCCTTCACACCATCTTTATGCACTCCTACAATGCATTTCTCTCTCTCCCTCTCCCTCTCTCTGTCTCTTTCTCTGTAAATGATAGAAATCAAAGCATAGGATTTGTATCTTTTAAATTTTAGTTTAATTATATCCTTCAGTGATTACATTTCAGTTTATAGTATACTAAAGTAGTATACACATTCTCTAACTCACAGAGAAAACTGACATTTATTATATAACTCTCTAGTTGGTACTGCAGGAGTTAACATTTATAGGGATTATTCCCAAAACTTACACAAATTTACTCAAACCCAGAGTTTCAGTAACTCATCTGGTCAGTAAACCAAGACTCAGACAGTCTCTCAAAGGCTGTGGGGTTTGTTTCATACTATTCTACACCCACAAAAATACACCCTTCAAATTATGGAGCTTTACAGCAATCCTGAGACTGAAGTACCACCGATGGACCTACTTCCTAGTCGTAGAACGTGAGTGCATCCTTATATGGTGGATATATTCTTCTTCATGCTGGGAATGCTACTCTTTGCAATGAAAGAAATGCAACTCTTTGCAATGAAAGGCAAACATTTAGAGCAAATTTTGCTTAACTCATGTGGTATGGGTCCATCTGATATCAAATTATACAAATAAAATTATCAAGAAGAGGTTGGATAGAATTTATCTCTATTATTTTGGCCAATGATTCTACAGATTTTTGGTCTAGAAAGATATGCATAGCATGGGACCACAAGACAAAGGTCCGCTGATCTTTGCCTGTATTTGTCCATACAGCACAACTGAGAACACTCAGGCACACGAAGAGCCACAGCTAAGCTCACCAGTTAAGACAGTGATGTCACCACAAAGCTGGGAAGCCAAAGGCCCAGTGTGATCATCTTACGAAGAAGTGTGCTGGGGTGGAAGTAGCACAGGAGGTGGAGATGGCATTTCAGTTCTGATGCTTCTAATTAGCTGTGGAGCCAGAGAATGTCCCTTTGGACCTGGCTGTAAAGACTCATGGGGAAAAGTAACAAAGGGAGAGAAATAGAGAGAATCCCAGCTCCCAGCTTCCTTTGCTTTCCTCTGCCCATTCCAACTTGAGCTGTTGACTTCTTTGAATATCTTAACGTCTTTGTAAAAACGCAAGACTTTCTTCAGGATCCACTTTTTAAATAAACTGGCTTGAGAGGTAGTTAGGGTCTGCAGAGTGTCATTATGATGTCAATGAGAAGGTTTGCCTATCAGGATGTAGGCTGGCGACTGGTCCTTCCCTTCACGTAAATTTTACTGGAGACACTGCCAGTCATAATTTCCCTCCAGTGAAATCTCTCTTGGAACAACAGACCCCAGGGACATCCTCTGACAAGTGACACCTTGTATTGCAAATCACATCTGACACTTCCCCTCCCAGTAAAGGCATATAGTAGGAGTTTTCCTCCTATCCCTCTTCTCAATTATCTTTTTTCAATCTACTCCCTGAGTTTGCCTACAGACCCATCATTAGCCCTTAGCAGCCTGGTACCAGGACAACTCAGCTGCTGGTAGCATGGTTGCCATGGCTACATCCATAGAATTCGCTCCATAACTTCCTTGGAAAATGAAGGTCTCCTGTAGGTGTCAAAGGTAATGGATTTTTAAAGAGCCAGCCAAGTAGCTCAGTGGATTAAACCACTTACAAGCAGAGACAAGGGCCAGGGGTTCGATCCCAGGCCTGCCATGCTGGCCCCAACCCTAGGGTGCGCTGAGTGGCAATTCAGACTGGGCATGGTGGCGCACACCTATAATCCCAGCTCTTTGGAGGCTGTAAACAGATGGATCACTACAAGTCTAATTAGTAGTGAAACTGAATATCCTGTAGGCCCTACCCTAAAAAAAAAAAAAAAAAACTTAATGAAACTTAATGAAGTTTTACTTAATTTGGTCTTTACACTGAGGGCAGCAAATCCCATAGTGATACATATCAGTATCTAAAGTTTTCATTAGTGATTAATGTGCAAAGTGAGTAAGAGAAGGGAGTTTATATTTTGGTACAAATGTAAATATGGTATCTCATGCTGGCTCCAAGATGGGGAGATAAGAAAGGAGCAGTTTCTGAAGCAGCCACCATGGCCAGCTTCTGGGAGGATGGCCAGTACTTTTATAGATGGTTGTTAGATTTTTTTTCTCCTTATTTTTTACAGTGTTGGTGATGGAGCCCAAGGCCTCATACATCTGGAGATCACCTGCCTTTTTATCTCCTTCTACAGTCACCTTGAAGGAGGATCCAGCTGAGAGACTACTGGTAGTTCTATTACGTCCATATCACAGGATACAGAGAAAAGCATTCTAGCAAAAATTGTTCTTGGGAATGACAAGCAGTATTGGTGGGATACAACTTCTGTAGGACCCAAGAGGAAATTTGGGCTAATGAGGACTCTCTTACTATTTGTGACAGGAAGCAAAATGGAGGACACAGAGCTGCCTTCTCTTTCTCACCAAATGTCTCTCACTTATTTCTGTTTATTTGCTTCTCACCAACTTTTCATGATGGTGACAAAAATGATGTCATCAAGCTATTCTTGATCCTGGCACTTCTATGTGCCAGATACACAAACTAGTAAGATATATTATGTCTCCAGCTTCACAGAAAACTTTTAGGTAATTGTTACTAACTCCATTTGGCCTTGGAGGCAATTGGCCTTGGAGGCACAGAGCTACTGTTGAGTAAGAAGTGAGCACTGTTGAGGAAATTAGTCCTGCTTTTGATGACAGTAGGTGGCTTGTTTCTCCTTCACAGAAATAAAGCTCAGTTAATCTGAATGGAAAGAGAAAGGAATAATTGCATTCAGAGATTGAGCTTTAGACTCCTTCTGGACCCTTAGATAATGAATCAGTGATTCAGAATTTGCTGGGCATGGATTACACCTGAGAGCCACAATGGTAGAGAACCACTCAGGATGGAATTAGTTGCTAATGAATATAGTCAAACTGAAAACACAGCCTGTTCTGTGGTTGGTTGCTTGGTTTGTTTTGAGACTGTGCTGGAATAGAAGACAATTTTCCAGAGAATGCGAAAGGATACCTCATTTCAGGCCAAATGCTTTTTTTTTTATTATATTTCTAGTTCCTGCTCATGTTCATGGCAGACTAAGGGACAGTGGCCCATGCAGTGAAGGGCCTTTCCATCGCAGCAGTGTGGACAGAACAGGATGGAGTGTAGAATGGCCTTATTCACTAGTTAGGGGTTTGGGACTGAAGAAGGCTCTGCACAGTCATCCTCAGATCAAGAAGGAGAAAGAAATAAAAGTAAAAAGTGCACCCACCTTTATGTATCCACATAGGTAGATGGCTTGAGATTTAATTTAAAGTATGCTTTGATCTGAGCATTTAGGGTTGGGCAATCATTTTGTGTTAACAAAGGGCAAAGTGTAAACCCAGCTCCCTGGCTTACTCTGACTTTCAGGGTCCTCACTCACATTTCGGGAGGTCACCCATTTAGGCACAGGGAGAACCCCAGCTGTTGTATTTACATCTGCTCAAGGAGAAAACCCCAATGCCAGTTCCCCACCAGGGGAATGGGGGAAGACTCCTGGGGCCTGGCACGCCAGCCTCAGCCTGAGGTCCATGGAAACCGTGATGGAGGAGCCCTGTGTGTCACTGCATCTCTGTATCCGCCAGGTCTAGACAAGAGCACCAAGCACCTACAGAGGACTCAAACGACCCCTCGCTGAGTCAAGGAGAAAACGAGCATAGGCAGAGATATTCCCACCAAGAGCACAGGCAAGCTGAGCTGCACAGACTTACAGAACTCTTAGGCATCATTTGCTGGAATAATTGGTCCAGAAAAGTCAACTTAAAGTTAGTGAAACAAACTTTGAAAACCAAACAAAGCACAGTGAAACCAAAAGTGGTCCACAAAATAATGGACCAACGGTGCTTCACTTTCCAGGATTCTGTAACAACTCAAAAAAGGTCTTTATCTCAGTGTCTTCTCCATGTATGTATTTCAGAAATAATTTTAATGTTGATTATAGCACATTATGTCTTTTTGCAAATAATGGGTGAAAAGGCATTGGCTTTCCTTATAACAGCTGGAATACAATACAGAAACTGACAGAAATTTAGAAAAAACTAGAAGGAGTTTTTCTTTCATTTTTAAAAATCATTTTCTTTGTGGTACTGAGGATTGAACTTAGGCATATTCTTCCATTTAGCTACATCCCCAGACATTTTTAATTCTTATTTTTGGAGACTGGGTCCCACCAGCCTGCCCGAGCTGGTCTTGAACTTGTAATCCTTTTCATTCAGCCTCCTGAGCAGCATTACAAATGTACATATTATGCCAAGCTAGAAGGAGCCTTTCCTTAAGAAAAGGAAACAAATGTAAATAAAATTTTATTTTCCGAAAGAGCTGATATATATATATAATATATATATATATATATATACCATATATATATATATGGTGAGTGATTATCTACAATAGAATAATATGTTGTGAATTGATCCCACATTCACCTTTGTCTATCTCTTAGCCTAATTCTTTCCTGTGCATACTGAAATAAACATTGAAATCATCGTTCCCTAAGGATTGTTTTCATTATTCATATAATAGAAACAGCTGGAGAAGGTGAAGTGACAGTAGGTGTTTTTAAATGTACCCTGTAGATATGCTGTTAAATTTTGATATAGTACAGAAACATTAGCGAATAAAACAACAAACAGAAATCTGGCAACTAAACTTTCCTTTAGAATCTTAGGTGTTTGGGGAAGCTACTATTAAATTCCCTGCTTTTGAGAATACATTTGATATTTTTTTCCCCACAAAACTGCCACAAACTTCATTCAGATGAACTCTGTCAAAACCTGAAATAATAACTGTGTGGTGACATTTCGACAGTAAAAAGGATTACCTCCAAATGTCAGGTCAACTCAATCCCCGCGACGACAGCCACAGTCAACTTTAATTAATCCTAAGGACACACATGAGTTTTAATGCTTTTACAACTAAATACCACACAACCAGCAACATAGAGGGCTTTCTTTAGAAAAATAACTATAATATGTGGGATTATTATGACCAGCAGGAAAAAATCCAGCTGGATGCAATTCTCTTAAGCAGAAGAGAGGGAACGAGGAAGAGATTTCAGCCACATATGTCCCTTCTGCTAAGATTCTGGAAACTGGGTTGCCAAAACGATGCCTTCTAGGTTAACACCATTATCGTCAGCTTTCAGTCCTTCTGGCCAAGGAACTTGCTAGATTTTCCACTCCTCTTTAGAGAGGGGCATCACGCCATAAACACTGTACTTTCTGTTCTCACATCACCTCTGCATTTCAGGACATGTCTGAATGCTTCAAAAGATTTTCTAAATGACCTTTATTTTACAAGGATTTGAAATTTTTCATTTTCTGAACTTTAAGAGAAAAAAACATATTCCAAATACCTCTTCCTCCAAAATTGAGGAACTTGCTTTCAGGGCTATTTATTTAACATCCATGCCATATTTTGCTAAATATTCTTAATGTCACCTTAGTTTAAAAGATGATAAATCATATTCAGGTTTAAAATCCTGTTTTGAAAATTCAAACTTTGAAATGTTCCAGAATTCCACACTTGACTTCATATAAGAACTGCTGAAAATACTTCGTAAAATTACATTCGGGTTGGGCATCTTAGATGTAAACAAAACAAATAAATTTCTTGTTCAGATTCCTCCAAAATGTCAACTTATGTATATGTGAAACTGTTCTGGTTTCAAGCATTTTGGATAAGAAATATTCAGCATGTACATATTAGTTACTACATAATAGTTACCTTAAAATTGGGAGGGGCTAACATTATTCATTGGAAAACCAACTGGATCCCATGAAAAAACAAAAAAGCCACTTGTAGAAGTTTAAAACAAATTTAAGTTTGAGGATAGCTGATAATGGTAGTCTGAGAGAGGACCACAGAGAATGAGTTATGCCTGTCCCCAGAACATTAATTTGTTTATTTCACATCTCCTGTCAGCTACACAAAATCATCTGTTAATTCTGCTTAAACCATGAGCACAGCGGCATTCGGGCTTAAATGGAAGAGTTCGGGGCATGGAATCAATGTAGTTCCAAGGCTCCAGTGAAGAGGTGTAGATGGGTTGTTGCTACTGACAACAGAAATTGGATGAGAACTCTTCAGAATCACAATAATTTCCTTCAAAACCTAAACCAGTATCTACCTGGCATCCAACATGTGCATTTCAAAATCAATTACTGGGCCAGGGAGATGGCTTAGTAGAATAAGCGCCTGCCTGGAAAGCACAAGGTGCTAAGTTCAATCCCTGGTACCGCAAAACAAATAAACAAAATCAATTATTTCGCTGATGGTTACAATAGTCAACAAGGCCTTTGTATTTTCCCTTCCCTTGTTGTTTAAGTAAATTGCAAGGCTAAGGTGGGTGGAAAGGTTACAATTTGGTACCACAGAAAATGTCACATCTGCACTGAATTGTTCAGAGCCCCATGAATCTGGCAGTGACTTCCAGGGAAAAAAAATGACTAAAAGAAAGCACTCCCCAATCTGACATCCACACATCTCTGGTTTTTCCCACAGATTTTGGTCTAAATCTGCATCTTTAGAGGGAAAAATGTGATAGTTTTTGAGTTATTCTCAATCAGCATTTTCCAATTTGCCTTACTATGTATTTAGTTTTCTACCTTATTAAGAAACTGGTGATTTGACAGGTGCCCCACCCTTTCTCCAATACAATGGCCTCAGGCACCAAAAATGTGAACTATAACTTTCATTTCTGTCGACATATAGAGACCTGTAGTTTTGGTAATAGGGGGACTGGTATTTCTGTGTCAGCATGACCAGTGAAAGGCTGTCGTAAACACAAACCTGATTGAAATTCTTGGGAGACACTTTGCTGCATTTCATAAATAAACATTCTTCATTTACCATGATATTTCCAGCTCGATTGTTTCATGGGTGTCAGTTTATCTAATGATCTCAGGGCACTGCAGAGCTCACTTCAGTGCACAATGTGAGTATTTTTTTTCTGGCTCTGTGGATCAGGGTAGGAGCAAGGCTCAGGCAGACAGATGGGTCTCCATCCTAGCATTAAATATGTTTTCAGCTCCCACTGATTATAAGAGCGGATGCACCCAATTTTGAGCCAAGGGTTGCACACATAGAAATCTGTATAGATTCACAGATTTGTAGTATGGGTTTTCCATCTACTATTTGCTTTTCACTTACCTAAAACACTATTATTATAAGTAATCAATGTATAGACCCAACCAGCAATCCTATTCTTCTGTTGGCCATAGGCAAGCTGTTCCCTAATACAGGATACTTCTCTAGGCATCATGGATAAAGCAGAGCTAAACAGATACGTGTCCTCACAGCTCCTATATACCTCATATTCCACAAGAGGGTTATCTGTACCTCTGGGGGTGTGACCATGGTCTCCAGATCACAAGATCAGCATTCTAGGAACATGCCTTTTCATTTTTGTAATGGAACGGTGTTTCACTGCTGAGGTAGTGCAGGCTCCCAGAACCTGGGGAGCCACAAAGGCAGGGAGCTTCTTTGGCCCAAGAGAGTACGGATGAGAAGTGACACACTGGCAGTAAGAGGATTGTGAGATGAGGGTGACAGGGGCTTGGAGGGCAGGAGGGGTTGCTCACCACTTCCTCCTCTGCTGGCTCTTCAGCCTGTGCTTCCGGCCCAAGGTCCATCCCAACAGCAGGCGTGGTGGCAGCAGGTGGCTCCTCTGCTTTAGGCTCTGTGGGTGCAGCCTGTTCGGATTCAGCCTAGGTGTGTTTGTTTAGGGGTTGAAAGAAAAAGATTCAACATATGACCAGGTAACATGACACAATACCAGGACAATTAGGATCCAGGCTTCTCATTGCATAGGCATTAAATCTGTGTTGGAAAAACAGATCCTTGGCCTTGGACTCAAAAATATTTATGCAAAACCTGGAGTTTATCTTTTTTAGAGCTCAGTAATACACCATTGTACAAAAATACCACATCTCTTTTATAGATTCCTCAGTGGCTGGGCATTTGGGTTGTTTCCAAAATTTAGCTATGACACATTGTGCTGCCATAAACATGGCTGCACGTATAGCACTCTAGTATGATATTTGCAATTTTTCTGGAAAAATACCTAGCAAGAAAAGAGCTGAGTTGAATATGACCTCTAATTCTGGTTTCTTTCACTGATGTCCATAGAGCCTTTACCAGTCTGTACCCCACGAAAGATGGAGAAAGGCTCCTTTCTCTGCACAGCCCCTCCAGCATTTGTTATTGGTTGACTTCCTCATGATTCTTTCTGTGGTGAGATGGAATCTCAGTGTTGCTTAAATTTGAATTTCTCAAATGACCAATGACGCTGAACATTTCAAAGGGAGGGACCAACCGGGATTGGGGAAAGGAGGAAAAAAGAAAGGGAAAACTAAAAGGTCCACTAAAAGGAGCAATTAATACTCAAATTTTTTTCTCTCTCCTTTTTAATTTTTTTATAGGTGTAAGTCCAGTTTTAGAGGCTTGCATCTGGTAATCTGAACAACTAAGTTCAAGACAACAACGTGCAATATAACAGCCATTATTGAATTCCTATCATTTTGTTTAGTGAAAATTTGTATTGTTTCTAATATTTTGTTTTACATTTTTTACTTTTCTCTTAGTTATATATATATATTTTTTTTAACCTAGCTTCTTTGGCTCTAGCAGTTGGCTGGTAATGTTGTCTCATGATCCAGGAGCCAGCTGTGTAGGTGCATTCATTATATGAATATTCATCAAGCTGTACACTTCTGATTTGTGCATTCTTCGATAATTGCACTTCAATAAAATATTTAGTAAAAATTAAGCCTTGTTGAATACGAACTTAAAATAATTGAAAGATATACCTCAAGCAAAGGCCCTCTATGTTTGTAAAAATAAATAAAGTTAAGGTATAAATGAAAAACAAAAAACATTTACAGAACTGACATGTCTCAGAAAAGAATGTTGATAAACTTCTTTTATAATCAAGAAGAGCTATTGCCCTGCAAGTCAGCCAAATGCCTCCTATCTCTGCCATTCATTTAGTGACTGGCAGTACAGTTCTTTAGTCTTCACTTCTTCTCTATGAGCCTAGAATGGTCCTTTCTGCTATTTAACACAGAGACAGTGAGACACAGAGGAAAACACACTAATGACCTGTATCTTTAACATCCTCTAGAAGGAGTGAAGAAAAAATGACAGGGCCATCTAAATAAAGGACCTTTCAGTGTTGTTAGCATTTCATTGCACTAAAACATCAAGGGGCTGTTCCAGTGTTCAGACCCTGAGCACCCAATGGGTTCCTATGAAGCATGTGTATAATTCCACAGCTGGAACGAGGAGGAGGAGGTCTGCCGTGTGGCTGCTCTTTAGTCCTTTTCCCTCTTTCTCCAACAGGATTCTTGAACATCACTTTATGTCAGACAGTAAGTCAATTCTTTGAAGAACCACAAGCAGCATTCACCACCATCTCAATTAGACCCTTTCAATAGTGTGGGCAGGGGAAGGCTTTTGTCCCCTTGGAACCTCTATACTGGAACATCATCCTGCTCTCCATTACATCCTGAATCTGTGGTCTGTCATCTCTATCTTAGGTCTTTTCTGTGTTTAAAATTAAGGCTATATAAAAGGGCATTAGGAACATCACAGCCAGTGCATATCATTGACTATTAAAAATATCCCTTCTTTCTACACTGTACTAATATAATAAGCATATTTATCTAGCTGCTTATTTCACTACCTGAGTGGCCAACAGAGGGTTCATTAACTCTTTTCCACCAACACACTTAAAGTGTTAAGGTTTAAAAGTGTTTGCCCAGAACAGTAGGAAGCGCTCAATTAATACTTTGGCGAAATCAGTAACTTCTGTGAGGCTCTCGCCACAAGTGGCCAAAAGTTACACCTATATCTCCTGCGCATCCATCCAGGTCAATGACCAAATTGAGGCAAGTTCCACGGAGAAGTTACATGAAAGTTCTTCTGATATAATGGGAGGTAAGTAATAACAAATTGCTCTAGATAAATATACAAATAAATTTTCTTAGGCCCACTATCAAATCGTTCATTGTGACGCAGCTGTGCCGGCATCTGTGATCTCTCTAATGGGTACAAGAAAATTAAAGGGTACTTTAGTAGACAAGTACATAGAGACCTGAGATTTTTATAGGTATTTTATAAGTTTCAAGAGTTGGGATGACACAATTTTTTAAAAAAGAATGAGGTAAAATTCACTCTAACATGCTCTCAAGAGTCCTTTATGGGGAAAGAGTTCGTTTTTATTGTTCTGAGAGAATGGTCTTCATACAAAAGCTCCTGTAAACACTCAGGGTATGTTCTTTCCTTTTGGGAAGCCACGGTGATTTGCTGTGACAGCATAATAGCCAGTGACCTACGCAGCAGAGGACAGGAAAGGTAATTTGACAAGGGAGGAAGCAGCCCGCGAGCCAACGCTGCTTGCTGGCAGTCTGAGCCCACGCTGTAGAGGGAACTTCAAGCCAGATAAGGAGCCAAGAGGTATTTCAAAACACAAATCTCATAAATTTATCATTGTACAGCATGAAAAATACAAAAACAACTTAAAATGAAAGCCCGTATTTGCATAGGAGTTTAAGTTTACTGAGAAGTCTTAGGAAATTATGAGCTTTTATATAAGGCAAGGATAACCAGGGTATCATCATTAAGATCAGTGTTAGGTATTAAATTATAATTTGAGAAAAAATATTGTCCATAAGAATGAATGTAGATGGCCACAAGACTTTTATTCAGTATGATGTATAATGCAACAGGGACCTTTGTAAATTGTCATATGCCAATAAAAATGTCATAAGTGGTTTAAAAAAAAAACTAGGATGACTTTGTTAATGAGTCTTAATTGCATATGTTTGTTGAAAGTAGACAAAACAATGGTAGCAGAGTGTGAGGAGGAAATAGGATTGGTTATGTCCCTACAAGTCCTAAGTGTTTTACCACATGACAGTGCCACCTGAACTATTATAGGATAGAACTGCAGCTTCAGTTCCTGAGGGATAAATGAGACTCACTGAAAGATGTGTGAGTTGGACATATAACCTGCTACTCAGATTCAGAAGCAGAAGTCACTCTTCTAATCCTCCTAATATAGTATATAATTACAAATATTTTTAAGATAGAAATGCAAAGATAAATCATGAATAACATCTTGCAGGAAAATCTAAACTAACCTTCTAGGAATTTGCAGTGCCTCAACCATTTATTTCTATTTATTTTTTCCTACAAGGTGCCTCCTTTGACAAAGGGATTTCCAGCGGATGGATATGATGCTGTGCCTGTTCAGGGGCCTCTTGCTTGCTGGAGGAACAATCACAGTACATTCAGAGACTGTGCAGATCCTTTCCACTTATTGGTGCAAGCAACACAACAAGATAGTTTAATTCTTGGATTCTTCCTTTAGAGGAAAATAAGCCATGTAGTTTTGGAACACATGTTTTTGAATCCTCTGGGATAGTATAAAAGCCAGGTCAGTGCACAGAAGAGCAGAAAGGATGGGACAATATGGTAAGAGACACTACAGTGGTCCCTACAGGCCCACTTGTACAGCTGAGTAACTGATGATAGCTAAAATAATAGTCTAGATGCTCATCAACAGATGAATAAAAGAAAATGTGATACACATAATTCATATGTGCAATAGAGATCTATATTTAATAAATACATGGTATAACATATATGAATATATTAAATCCATATTATATAATATACATGTAATATATATTTTGTATACAGCATATTTTAATCAGCAATAAAATAATGAATTTATGTTTTTTGTAGAAAATAGATATTTGGGACCATAACATTAAGTGAAATGAATCAGACATAGAACTTTAAATATCACAGGTTTTCCATATATGAAAAGTATAAACAAAAAAATAAATTAATTAAATAGTAAAATAAAGGTAGACTTTCTGGAGAAGGGGATGAGGGAAAATGGGGAGGAGGAAGGGTAAAGGAGGAAGGGATAGAAAATGATCAAGATGTGATATATATACCAGTTCCTCAAACTGGATATAAATACATTGTATTGCAAACATATGTACAAAATTATGGAAAAGAATGTGCAGAAAGAAGGAAGAAAGAAAGAGAGAAAGAAAGAAAGAAAGAAAGAAAGAAAGAAAGAAAGAAAGAAAGAAAGAAAGAAAGAATGCAAATAGCAAACTTCTGAAAAGGGAGGTAAGGAATAAGAAGGAAAAAAAAATGAAGAGGAGGGGCTGGGGAGATACTCAATAAAATAAGTGCTTGCCTGGCAAGGGCAAGGGCTTGAGTTCAATCCCAGTTCCTCAGAAAAAAGAAAAGAAAAAAGAAATGAAGAGGAAAACGGGACTGAAAATGTTCCAGATGTGTTTAATGAATATACCAATTTCCAAAACAAAGCTCACCATTCTAAATTAGAAACATGTTCTTCATAAAATTAAAGAGTCCAATCATAATCCAACATAGTGCTTGCCTTCTAGTCCTGCCTCTGTCATCCTGGGAGTTGGTTTAGTGAGAATTGCAAAGGGCCCTGGGAGCCACTCTGAGCTTCCAGCAAAGTCTACAATTCAGAGGGATTCCAGCTTGTTCTGTGGGGCCATAAGATACAGGCTGGCAGTTGAATAGCTGATTACTACTGGGCAAAAGTATCAGTGAACTAAATGCTTGGGAATTTCCTGCTTCTGGGAAGATTCTGAATGGCTACAATCAGAACCCACTGAGTAGATTCATTGAGATTTCCTAGTCCTGCACAGCGTGAGAAGTGACAGCAACATTTACAGTGCTTCACACAACAAGCTAAGCTCCCCAGTGAAGAGAAGAAGCAGAATATCTGCTTTACAGGATAGGAATGGAGAGAAGGGGAGGGCAGGCATGGATGCTCCTGTGATTAGCTATGGTGGACAGGAAGATGTTCAAAAATACTTATAAAGCTCAGGATTCTGCACCTGGATCTTCTGTTTGAAAGCAGTAGGTATGAAAGTAGTAGGCATGAGTCTGATAACGACCAGTTGCCTTTTCTTTCAGACACACTTGTCCTTTCAAAGCTATTGAAAGTATTTTTCCATTTTTCTTAATCCTTTCACAAGGAATAAATTCTCATCCTCCAGTTCCATCATCCAGACTGAGAATAACCAATGAAAATAAAGAATAAGACTGCCTGGTTGCTATAATTTATATGTAATGAATTTGCAAGCCACATCAATTCTCTTTCTCTCTTGCTTGTGCAAAATGTAAAGAAGTACAACAATCTATGGTGAAGGTCTTAGAGACACACTTGTCCTTTCAAAGCTATAAAATTAACCTGAAAGAGTAACTTCCTACAGTAGAATTCTTGACTTAAAATTGAAGTAGTGTCAGAAGAAAATTTCACTTTACCAAACCAAATTACAATCTCCCAACATGAAAAGCAGGAGTAATTATGCACTCTTCCCCTGGGAAACCATTGTACAGAAGATAATGCACATGAACTAACCCAAAAGTTCAAGTGCTCATAGTACTGCACTGCCCACAGGTGACAACACTGAAGTCTTGTTATCCAGCTTTACAAATATGCTGTTGGTGCAAGGGTTTCTCCAGAGTGACTGTGACATGGAACCTAGGAGAACTGAGTAATAACCTTCTGCTATCTACTCATCCCCTAAGATTTTCTCTTGTCTCCTTGTTAGGAATCACAACTCTATCATGCACTCCTTTCTACAACTCACAAAATCAAGGTATGAGACAGGAAATAAGGTAATTTCAAGCTCCGCAATAGGGTAAGGATCTACTTTGAGGCACAAATTATTGCAGCAAATTAATTTCAATCCTAAGGCTTAAATTATAGTGACATGGAAAGATTCATATCCTTGAGCCAGGTGTGCTGCTGCACATCTTAACCCCAGAACTCAAGAGGCTGAGGTAGAAAGACAGTCAAAAGTTTGAGACCAGCCTGAGCTACACAAGTGTCTAAAAAAAATTCATGTCCTTGATAGCTTTATTCTGTTCTCCTGGAGCCCCCTAGCTAAGAGACTTTGTTTTGGGGTAAGATTACGTCTTTATAAAGAGAAGTAACTAAATTCAGTATCACTGAGTTTTTATAGGTGCTTTCCCTCCTGTTTTTTACAGAAGAGAAATCTGTTGTAGAAACTCCATTTCTAGATATTCCAACTCTGGACAAAGCAGAAAGACCAAGTTAATTTTAATATTCAGTGGAAACTAGTAACATCCCGAAACACCAACCAACTTACCAAATTGCAGATCACACTCTGATCTGCCTGCATTGTGAATAATGAAGTGTCCTGGGGCTGAAAATGGGGAGAGAACCACAGAGATTTTTAAAATATACTTAAAGTGTTTTAAGTCCCTTTTTAAATCAGTGAAACAAACATGTTAGCGGGAGTTATTCTAAATGTAAATCTTTGCCAGCAGAAGATACTGAGACTGCTTATACAAATACGCAAACATTGGCATTAAATCCTCTTCAAGATTTTGATACCAAGTTAGAAGTTAGTTGTTTTAGACTCTAAACGTTAAGTTTTTTTAAATGCTGGGAATCATATGGGTTATTTATGAGCTATAATTTAATTGTTTTAAAAACATTTTTATGGAGTTAGAAGTTCAACTGCAAAAAAGCTTAAAGGAAAAGTGATTTGCAAGGGAAAATTTATGTCTCATTATACCAGTAGTCCTCTGTATCTTCCAGATGAAAGACTGAAAACTCTCCAAAAATCTCATCAGCTCAAAAAAAAAAGAAGGATAGATAGGGAGATAGCTCAGTGGAATAAGTGCTTGCCTGGCAAGCACAAGGTCCTGAGTTCTATCCCTGGTTCTAAAAAATAAAAGAATGTAAAAGAAAACAACACCTGAACAACCAGACAACAGAAAAGATAAGCCAGAAATCTTTGCTTAAAGATGATGAATAGAACAATGTACAGTTACCTCTGTTACATCCAGAACCCAAATTACAAAATAATAAAGAACCCCTTAGAGATATAACCTGTAAGAATGAAATGAATAAAAAGAAAGATTATAGTAAGAAACTGGAAAGTAGATAAGAGCGTTAAGTAACATGATAAATCCAAACAATCTTTATTCAAAGTGATGACAGAAATGCCAAGAATCAGCCCAATGTATTGTTCAGAACTCTCAGTGGGTCAAGAATTAGAAGCATATCCAATCACAAGAAACAGGAGGCAGGTGGTTGCTAAGGACAGGAGAACTAGTTGGAAGTCTATTTAAAAATAGTATGACCTTGAGAAACTCTCACCTACTCTGAAAAGCAAGAAATATTCCCTTCCTGCCCAGAATAAGACTTGAAATTAATTCTAGCAGGGCTGTGCCAGTGGGACTCTGGCCTGGATGACCTGCAGGCATCAGGAGGATAAGTGAGCGCTCACCTGTGCAAGTTTCCAGTCAGCTTTCTGTCATCACACTTTTAAATGTAATGTTCAATCAAGATTATTTGAGATTTGAGAAAAGTCTTAAATATGAATGAAAGAAACATAAAGGAAAAGAACAAGTGAAATAATGTATATGAAAAAACAAGTACTACCATCTGCAACAATATGATGAAGGCATTGTACTCATGATCCATAAAGAGGATGCTGATAAAAATAATGCAGAAGCTGCATGTAGAATTGAAACAAATAGAGGTGCAAAATCAGTGGGAAGAGTCAGAAAGCAGAGACAGTGGGGAAAATGGCAGAGAAAAGAAAATGCTAAATAAATAACCCCCCCCAAAGAGTAATTAGACACAGGAGGACAATATGTGAAAAGGAGACACACTACCCAATGAGTGAACAAGGAAAACTAATGAGAGAAATTATCAGAGAAATAGCAACAATTTTAAATTTCCCTCCAAAGATGCAATTTGTTAGACTGAAATGGCCTAGTACACTGGATGAAAACAGGCTCAGATCATACCTCATTGCAGTAAAATTGGAGAAACACTGAGCTGAAAGGAAAATTCTGCAAAGTTTCAGGTAAAGGGAGGGAGGGGCAGGGAGAGAGGGAAGGAGGGAGGGAAAGAGAGAGGGATGGACAGATGGACAGACAGATAGACACACAGCCAGATGGACAGATGGACAGAAAGATAGAAGGACAGAGAGACAGAGACAGTATTCTCATCAGAATGGGTCTTACCTGGGTGAATCCATTGAATGAACCACCAGAAGCCTAAACAGAATCGGAAATCAAGTGTGTTATTTTTTTCCATCACTCTTCTAGGATTAATAAACACCTAGTAGACACATTGGAAAGTAACAACATCACAAATCTTAAAATAATACAAAGGTGATCATATGAGGAAGTGTTCAGGAATATGAAATGCCATGCTGTGTTACCTTAAATAGGTTGACAAAAAAATGAAAGATTAATTTTACATTGCTAGGGCCAGCTAGATAGCTCAGCAGACTAAGCACCTTCTAAGGCAAGCACAGGGACAGGGTTCTATCCTTGGTACCACAGGTCATGCTGGCCCCACCCCCCAGAGTCCATGGAGCTGGCAAATGAGCCCAGGCATGGTGGCCTGTAATCTCAGCACTGGGAGCACTGAAAATAGGAGGATCACTACAAGTCTGAGCTGTGCAGTGAGACCCTGTACAAAATACACACACACACACACACACACACACACACACACACACACACACAATTACATTATTGACGGTGTGTGGTTCAGTGGTAATGCCTACTTTCTCATAACAAGATGATTTCAGAAAAGAGCCAGGATAGGTGAAATAGCTCTTTTTAGAACACACATAAAATCTGGAAAATGCTTTTCCATCATTTCTACAACCTATCATTTAGATAGCAGTGCCTACGGATGCTACAGTTTCAATGGCTTGTGTAGAAACACTTTGTGTGTTCTCACTGAAGTAGAATCACTTTGGGAACAGTAAATAAGCCCGCTTTTTCTCATGGTTTTGTCTACTTTTAGTGCCCAAATAGTAAACATAAAAGCAAGAAAAATTAAGTCATAATTTG